>SKCR01048600.1:0-46129 GCA_019454045.1 Zanthoxylum bungeanum
ATATCTCGTCTCTAAGTAGACGTAAGATTTTGAGTGTATTATAAATATCTATATACATTATCCGAGTACATTTCATATTATATTTATAGACTTGTATGGTAAATTTGTAATAAAAAAAAACTATCGTTTTTTCTCTCATAGGGGCCTACTTGACTTGGGCCAAAAAAAATTTAGATATTATTTATTTTAACAGTGTTAAATTAAAATTATTTTATTAATAAATTATATTTTTTATTAATTTATTATTTATATTTTATAGAAATTATTTATAATCCATTTTAAATTAGGCGAAAATCCGAAAATATTATAATTTTTTTTATTTTTTTATTTTTCCATCCAAAATTTAAAAAAAAATATCAATTTCCACTTTTTTAATATGGAAAATTGATAATTTTTTACATGTATTTGGTTCAAATATGATGCATTTTTTGTAACTTCAAGTGGGAAAATAAATATTTTTATAACATTTGGTGGAAAAATGATAGAGTTAAAAATATATAATAATTTTAAATTTTTATCTAATTTAAGATGGACCAGAGATAATTTCTCTATATTTTAACAAATTTTCGAAACAATCCCATCTAAATAATGTGATTAAAATAAAATTAAAAAAATATTATTTTACTGTTGATTTTGTTCTCTCTTAATCTCCGTTTTAATAATTTTTAGTAGGTAATCCCAACCTTCCTTGGAAAAAATCTTGAAACCGTTTTTCAAAGTCAGTGTAATTAACTCTGCAGTGGCGTCTGCAACAGTTTTTCAAAGTCAGTATAGTGTCGTGGTCAAAAAATATTAATGTGAGACTAAATTTGATTTTCACAATAAATTTTAAATATTATTTATTTTAATTGTCTTAAATTAAAATTATTTTATTAATAAATTAAATTATTTATCGATATATAATAATATTTTTTAACAAATTTTCAAAAACATTCCATCTAACTAATGTGATTAAAATAAAATAAAGAGTGAGGCCGACATTCTGTTTAGCGTTTAATGATTTTCAGTCTCAGTTTTTTAGTAAAGCAAGAAGCAGAGTGAATGGAGGAAGCTAAAAAGGAAATGTCAGATTACTTACCCGAGGAAGTTGTTGCGATTATCTTCTTCAAGCTGCCCGCAAATACGGTTTTAGATTGCAGGTGCGTATGCAAATTTTGGTGCTCTGTGATCAGCAACTCTAATTTCCTTTTCAATTACAATAAGCTCTCTTTCAATAACAAAAGAAACAAGCACTTGCTTGTAAGTCACTATGATAGAAAACTCCACAGAGAAATTTTTACACTACACACTGATGACAAATCATTTGATCAGCAGTATGAAGAATTAGAATTCCCATTTGATCATGGTCTTTCAAATTATATGATTATTGGTTTTTGTTTTGGGTTAGTTTGTTTGCTTGAGATTTCCAAAGCTAGAAGAATTCCAATAGCAATTCTTTTCTGGAACCCTTCTGTTGGATACTCTTTTACAACTTTTCCAATTGAGCCCCCAGTGGGTATAATTTTTCAACAGTATCCTGGATATGGGTTTGGCCCTTCTATTAGGTTTACTGATGGGGAAGATTTTGTGTCTAGTTTTGGATTTGGGTTTGATCCCAAAAGTAATGACTATAAGGTTGTGAGAATTGTGTATCGATTGGAGAATACTTGTGTAGTTTCGAAAAGGGTTATCGAAATTGTTGATGTTTTTGCTCTGAGTATAGAAGAGTGGGAGGACATTACTAAGTCTGCTCCACCATATGTTATTCAAGAAAATTCAGCACATGCCTGTGTGAATGGGGCAGTGCATTGGGTTGGATATTATGATGGAAGTGATGAGAGAAGAGTTTCGCAATTGATTGTTGCAGTTTTTGACTTGAATGATGAGGTATTTAAGGAATTTAAGCTGCCGGATGGTGTAATTAGAGAAGCAAATGAATTGGATATGATGACACGCAGAAGATTTCTGTTGGAGTGATCAATCACTCACTCACTTTGATACATTATCATACTAATGCGAATCCTTATAGGCAATTTTTTAATAGATGTGGTATTTGGGTGATGAATGAGTATCGCGCAACAGAGTCTTGGACAAAGTTGTATGATGTTCATTCTCATTTAGGTTTAGGGAAAATATTAGGGCTTAGGAGAAGTGGAGAAGTTCTAGTAGGGACAGCAAACAAAGGCAAGTTATATGCAATTCATCCCAAGGGTCGAAGAAGCAGGCATATGAACGTTCGTGGGGAACCATGGTCCTTTTATATGGATGCTTTCAGGGAGTGTCTAGTTATATATAAGAACGTCAATGGGGTTCCGACAATGTCTACTTATACCACTGCAACTACTCCTAGACGGGCACTTGGTGTTGGGACCAGTGGAACGAAGATAACTGAAAAGGGTAAAGAAATCATTGAAGAATAAGAAGAGGAATTGCAGGTAAGACAACTTGACCTCACTTATCCTTCTTTTGTTTTCGAGTTATTGCCATTCTTCTTAAATCCCCTGTTTTGATACAGGGCCATATATCTATATTAAACAATTGCGAATGCTATAGTCAATGCATCATTTTTGGTCGTCTATATGTTAGAAATTACATTAGTAGACGAGCCAATTCTCTATATCACTGCTCTCTCTTTTTTTTTTTTAATCTGTTTACGGCTGGACCTGGCACCAATGATCCGATCTGCATGGTGAAGATGTACGGAATAGTAGAATTATCTAGTTTCTTTTTTGTTTTGTGAATTTCATTTGTATAAGATGTGTTCATTTTGACCTATTATTTAGTTTGGAAGATGTATTTAGAATTGTATAACCCAGAATGAAGTTATTGTATAATTAATTATAACCCAGAAGCAATTTTGTGTTGAACTTATTTTGCAAGGCGTATCAGTTCAGCTCATATGATGCATTCTGCACTCTTTTTAAGTTGTAAGGGTCACTTTGGTGGAGCTTCTTTGAGTAGAGCTTCTATTAGTAGAGGTTTTATATTAAAGTTTTTGACCATAAAAAAACAAAAAAAATTAGGTGTTAGGGTTGTCGATAATAGTTTTTATTAAAAATTATAAAATTACTTAATGAATAAGTTTTTTAAAATTATATTATGAATTAAATGAAATAATATTGTGAAATAAAATAATGATATCTTTGATAATTTAACTATTTAAGAAAGTTTTCTAACCTCCGTATCAAATGCTCAAATTTTAGGTATATATATATATATATATTAATCCTCAAAAGCTATATTCAAAATGTAATAAAAAACAATCAAAAATTTTAAAAAGAGTTTTTAGAATTAAAAAAAAAAAAAAAAATTTACCTCTACTAATAGGCATACTAAACGAGTACTAAGTAGTCGAGCTTGACTTTTTTTTCTTTCTAAAAGACATGTGAAGCTGAATTTGATATATATATTTTTTTTTATAAAACATAATTTAATTTATGAATATTATTATTTCGGATTCTGCGCCTCCAAGTTTGAAAATGAAATCATACTATATGTACATGTTTTTTTTTTACTATAATTATTTGTCATGGAAACCATTTCTATGTCCGTAATTTGTCCACTCACAAATTACGACGACCACAGATAATCGAGTTGAACCATCCAAGTCGAAGTCATCGCATATATATAATCCATCTGTCATAGGTATCCGAATTGTTCCGGAGATATAGATTAAAAGTCAAATCTCCGTTATGAACAATTCATGTGTCGCGACATAATTATGATTATTCATAAATATTCGGAACTCGTTTCCGAATTATACCTCGGCCAAGGATTTCAAAGAATAACAAATTGGACACCTAAATCTCGTATACGGGACTGACATATCCTCTCTGGATATATCACATGATATCATGAGTATCAGTCCATACCCAATGAACATGCGGAGGTCTGATCTTAAAATATCGTTGACGTGACTGTCATCAAAGCATGAAAGATATCTCACATATCCACATTGGTATCGCAAGTCAAATGAGCTAATGTGCTATTCGACTCGTAAATATTCATATTGACGTTGGTGTACCATCTATCAGGAATCTTTAAAGGATTCATTCAGTATTTTTATCCAATAAATATTTGCGTGTCTATATGAGTCTCCCAAGACTCATGGTTTACTGAGACAAACCATTAGAACAATTCTAATATAAGACACGTACCGGTCTCACGGGTTTACTAACTGACCAAGTATGTAAATCTTGACTAGGAACAATTTAAGAATGAACTGTATTATGACATTTCTCAGTAACAATTGCAGCGCTTTTACAATAATGTCACAACTATTCATTCTAAGGTCTTTTACGTCTTTACCATATAAAAGATTATATTGAAGAAAATTACTGAATTTTATTCATAATAAAATATAATTTACATCGTATTTATAATAAATATAACAAAATTTGGCACGCCGAGCACCAACTCCAACATTTTCTCCCACTTGCTCTAGTGCCAAATTTGATGGTATCTAATACCCATCGCCTCTACATGTCTATCATATAGTCTCGGAGGCAAGGCCTTCGTAAGCGAGTCTGCTATGTTGTCCTCTCCAGATATCTTGGATATGGAAACATCTCCTCGAGCGATGATCTCACGAATAATGTGGTACTTTCGTTCGACATGTTTCGATTTCCGATGCGCTCTAGGTTCTTTTGCTTGTGCAACGACACCACTATTATCACAGAACAACGGGATCGAATCCTCGATGCTTGGGACAACTCCCAATTCAGTGATAAATTTTCTAATCCATACAACTTCTTTTGAAACGTCCAATGCCACAATATATTCTGCCTCAGTGGTGGAATCAGCTGTTAATCCATGTTTGGAACACTTCCAACTGACTGCAACATTATTAAGAGTAAATATAAAGCCTGAAGTAGACTTTCTATCATCAGGATCTGACTGAAAGTCAGAATCTGTATATCCTCTTATTTGTAAATCATCTTCTTCATAAATAAGAAACTTATCCTTAGTACCTTTCAGATACTTTAGGATATGTTTAACGACCATCCAATGGTCGTTACCTGGATTTGACTGATATATGCTAGTAACTCTTACTGCATGGTTAATATCAGGTCTCGTACATAACATGACATACATAATTCTTCCTAAACATGATGCATAAGGTTGACTAGACATTCTAGCCTTTTCATCTTCCGTCTGAAGACACGTCTTCTTCGAAAGATGAATGCCATGTCGAAAGGGTATATTAGTAACTTTACGATTGCTAAAGTTGTACCTTTCTAGGATCTTATTTATGTACGAAGATTGGGATAACCCAATCAGCTTCCTTTCTCTATCTCTATAGAGTTTTATACCAAGTATATAGGAAGCTTCACCCGTCTTTCATGGAGAATTTTTTACAGAGATATGCTATAACACCCTTGTGGGACACAGAAACTAGGCGACGCATGCTGTCCCGGGCTCGCGGCCCGGTCGGGAGTACGGAGTAGCCACGGGGGACTAAACCGGAGAATAATGGAGTCGCCACCCGGTGTGAACCGGGAAAATGAGATTTAAGGCCGCACTCACCCCTCGCAAGGGAAGACCTCAAACCGTTGGGTTCAGAATGGTCCCTTACTCATGCCACTTGTAATGAAAGGATTTATGTAATAATTTAATCAGACTTAAGTAGCACTTATTTCCAAGAGTATCATGCTTCTAAATTCACATGTACAAAATAAAACTTACACATATATTTCACATCTAAGATTGCATGCTTGGAAGTACATCAAAGGAGCGACAAACATACAACTTCATTGGCATATTATATTCAAGAAAACACAAGCACACATACTAACCACACAAGCACACATGTGAGCACATTCTCAAGTGGTACGTGGAATTGTATCTCAAGTACAGACCGTACTACCGTCCATTCGGAATCGGCTACGGAATTTATGACTGGGTTTCCATCCGATATACCACAAGAAATAATACTCAAATGTTATCATGACATAGGTATATGAATTGTAATACATTAAACACATTGTATTCATACATGTGGGGCTTGTTACTAGGAAAACTATGTATGAAATCTGATGAAAAGGACTCAGTTCAGTAGGTGCGCGTTCGCGTAACGTTTGAAAACGCGTTCGAACGGTAAACAGAAGGTTCGCGTTCGTGTAGCGTTCGAGAACGCGTTCGAACGGAACCAGACCCGATGCATGATAAGACTAAGAAAGTGCGTGTGCGTTCGCGTAGCGTTCGAGAACGTGTTCGAACGGTAAACAGAAGGTTCGCGTTCGTATAGCGTTCGAGAACGCGTTTGAACGGAACCAGACCTGATGCATGATGAGACTAAGAAAGTACGTGTGCGTTCGCATAGCGTTCGAGAACGCGTTCGAACGGTAAACAGAAGGTTCGCGTTCGTGTAGCGTTCGAGAACGCGTTCGAACGGAACCAGACCTGATGCATGCAACACAAAGAATAAAGACAACAATGTCAAGCTCAGTATGTCCGATTAAACGTATCTTGCATTCAACCGAACACACATCAACCGGCGCGGCAAAGCATCGTGGTAAAGGGCTTTAACCCCTCCCCATAGGGGATCTTTCATTGCACTTACTAAGCCCATGCGCTCGATTGAATCAGGCATACAAAGAATTAAAAACAATAATATCAGACTTAGTATGCCCGATTGAACGTATCTTGCATTCAACCGAACACACATCAACCGGCGCGGCAAAACATCGTGGTAAAGGGCTTTAACCCCTCCCCGTAGGGGATCTTTCATTGCACTTACTAAGCCCATGCGCTCGATTGAATCATGCATACAAAGAATTAAAAGCAATAATATCAAACTTAGTATGCCCGATTGAACGTATCTTACATTCAACCGAACACACATCAACCGGCGCGGCAAAGTATCGTGGTAAAGGGCTTTAACCCCTCCCCATAGGGGATCTTTCATTCCACTTACTAAGCCCATGCGCTCAATTGAATCATGCATAAATAAGCAACATGCAGAATTCAAGTGACGAAAAATAAATAAACCAAAGCAACACAAAACAAAAGATGGTGCCGTTTACTCAAGCGGTACGTGGAGTTGTATCCTGAGTACAGATCATACTATCGTCCATTCGGAATCGGCTATGAAATTTATGTCCGGGTTTCCATCCGATATACCGCGAGAGTTGACACATCTCTCATCTTATTCCAAAGCCACAACATACAACTTCTCATAATTCATGCATATTTATCTACTCAAGGGCCACAACATGCATTTCAACATGACAATCATGCAAGCAATACTCAATAGATAATACAAATAAAAAAACAAAAAAACGAGTGTGAAAAATACCCTCAGGTCTAACCTTTTTGCCAACTTTCAGGCTTGCGTTTCACGGACGTCGGAAATGGTCAGCTCCTCAACTTCTCCGGTTCACTGGTTTAGCGTCCTAGCTCACTGTTTTGCTGTTTTACTTGCCGTTTGAACTCCGTTCTGCTACTGTTCGGCCTCTGTTTTGCTGCTCACTGTTCAGGTCACCTGTTTTGACGTTTCCACGGACTGTTCCGAGTTTTTTTTGTGGGTTTTTAGTGTAGTCCTGTGTGATTATTTTAAGGATTATGAATGCAGTTTTTATGTTACTGTTTTGAGGATTTTAGGGGCTGTTTGAGGGCTAATAGGAGTGCAGTTTGTGTTCACTGCAGTTCGGTTTTTTGGTTGTAATTTTCGGTGATGGAGGGCTGCTGTATCGGGCTGGTTTCGGTGGCTTTAGGAAGATATAAAGGCTTGTTATTTTCGGTTATGGAGGGGTTAAAGAAGTGATGTGTTCGGCTATGGAGTGGGGGAGATGAAAAGAATGTTTTTTGTTACTTATTCTTGTGATTGGCGTGAATGGAGAGCTTCCTCTTGTATCAATGAGCTAGGGGCCTGCATGTCTTGGTTAGGGGTTGTTTATATAGAGAAAGGCTAGGGCTTCACATTGTCTCACAAGGAAGGGATTTTGGCATTAAAATGAGGATTTGATTGGTATTCAACAAGGAAATGATTAGATTGAGGGGGGACAAATCTTGGCTAGATTAGGAATGTAAAATATTTAATTTGTTATGATTGATTTTAATTAGGCATGACATCTTTTTAATTTAGTATGTGATTTTTTTTGGTTATGAAGTTAATATATTTGATTTATCTTTATTAGGTATGATTATGTTTTATTTAATTGGTAAATGATTTAAATATTTTATTTAATTCAATGTTTAATTTAATTAAATTGGGATGTGTTTTATGGGCTTTGGGGGGCTAATTGGGCTGGGGTGCGAGGCTAGCAGCAAAACCAGAAATACCGACTCCGTTCGAACGCCCATTCGAACGCTACACGAACGTCTGCAATTTGCCTGAAGTTCGAACGAAGTAACGAACGCAGCACTAACGAAGACAGTGAACTTGTGAATGAACTTTATGACGTACTTATTCTGAATTTCCCATTCCGACCTCTGTTTCCCGCAATATCCTTAGCTAAAAAGGTAGTGCCTCCAACTGAGACTCATCATCGGGTTTCACATGCGAAAATGCAATGCCTACAGTCGCCCCCACTTTGATGGGACTTGTGCAGTGTGTGACTTTGAACAATCATATCAAAGTTATGCAATGCATTTTCACTTACCTGGCTCGGCTGCTGTCTCGAGCTGAGTTGGTGCTGCAACGGACCTCGATCCTGGGACGCATCCCAATAATTAGGGGTGGGCGCGGTTCGGTTTGGTTCGGTTTTTGCTAAAAACTGAACCAAACCATATTTTACGGTTCAGATTTTTTACCTCTCAACCAAACCATTAAATAACGGTTTGGTTCAGATTGAAAATTTTTTAAACCAGCGGTTTACGGATTGGTTTGGTTCGGTTTACGGATTATTATATTTAAAATAAATTTTCATCCACTTAAGTGAAGACAAAAAAAAAAAAAAAACCAGTCTATCCAAAAAATAGTATGAAGTGTTAGGGTGTAAGCTGTGACTCCAGGGAACACATGCACTCCATTAAGGATTGAAAAATGAGGCACAATTAATTCTTGTATTTTTTAAAAATTACCTTGAATAATGATGCTACCATCATTCTAATTAAGAGACAAATCCAACATCTTACTTTCAAGAATAATGATGCTACCATAAAACAAAAAATGTAAGAATAAATAAATATATTAACAAAAAAAAAGTATTAACATACTAATAAAAAGAAAACATAAATAAAATTAAAAGAAAAATACAAATATAATTTTTTTTATAAAAATATATATTTTTTTAATTATAACGGTTCGGTTCGGTTTAACAGGTGCGGTTCGGATTAGCTCCTTAACCGAACCGTAAACCGTTTGGGGTGGGCCAATCCGAACCGTAAACCGAACCGTTAGAAAAAAAAACCGTAAATTCGGTCTGGTTTGGTTCGGTTTGCGATTTGGTTCGGTTCGGTTTTTTGCCCACCCCTACCAATAATTACAACCGACAACGGGGGCACCTCGACCCTGGGCACCTCGACCCAATACCGCTGACAATAGGGACCTCGCCCTCGAACTGATGATGTAGTGGGTACCTCGACCCTGGGCACCTCGACCCGGAACTACAACTGACAACGGGGGCACCTCGACCCAACACCGTTGACTATAGGCACCTCGCCCTCGAGCTGATGATGTAGTGGGTACCTCGACCCTGGGCACCTCGACCCGGAACTACAACTGACAACGGGGGCACCTCGACCCTGGGCACCTCGACCCAACACCGCTGACTATAGACCTCACCCTCGAACTGATGATGTAGTGGGTACCTCGACCCTGGGCACCTCGACCCGGAACTACAACTGACAACGGGGGCACCTCGACCCTGGGTACCTCGACCCAACACCGCTGACTATAGGGACCTCACCCTCGAACTGATGATGTAGTGGGCACCTCGACCCGGAACTACAACTGACAACGGGGGCCTCGCCCTCAAGCTGATATGGGCCTCGCCCCTTGGGACTCATCCCAAAAACTGAAATTGCGTTGACGCTGCTTGGCTCATTTCTGCTGCTTTCTCCTTTCTTCGAACCTGCGAACAAAAAATGAAAACAAACACGAAGAGAATGTAATGTTACGTGTATGCATGAATGATTTTCTTATTCTGTTGGGTTAGGTCTTCTGCTAATTCCCGTGGTGACTGCTCGGTCTTCTCTCCCTCAGGCAAAGTATTGCTTCAATCTGTCTACATTGATCGGCTCGGTGAACTCGTTCCCCTCCAAGTCTGATAGCTTCACTGCTCCATTTCCCATTACCTTCTCACTATGTAAGGTCCTTCCCAGTTTGGTCTGAATTTTCCTCTCGGATCTGTCATCGACGGCCTCGACTGCTTAAGTACCAAATCACCTTTTCTGATTTTGGTGGGACGTACTTTCTTGTTGAATGCTCGGGCTAGTCTCTTCTGATACAACTGCATGTGATACAAAGACTTAGTTCTCTTCTCATCCAGTAGTGCTAACTGATCAAACCTCTGTGCGACCCACTCATGTTCTGGTAATTCTGCCTCTGCTAATACCCCCATAGACTGTATTTCCACTTCTACTGGTAACACTGCCTCCATTCCATAGACCAAAGAGTAAGGTGTGGCCCCTGTTGTTGTCCTTACTGATGTTCTGTACCCCACAGAGCAAATGGTAGTTTCTCGGCGCCCAATCCCTGTAGTTCTCTGTCATCTTGGCTAAAATCATCTTTATGGTCTTGTTGGCTGCCTCAAATGCCCCATTTGCCTGCGGCCTGTACGGTGATGACTTGTGGTGGCCTATGCCGTACCTCTGCAACATTGCCTTCGTCTCTCCTTGAAACTGAACTCCATTTTCTGTCACTACATGATGCGGCGTACCATACCGACAAATGAGGTTCCGAGCTATAAAATTTGCCATCTGTTTTGCTGTAACATTGCGGAATGATTCGGCTTCCACCCACTTCGAGAAGTAATCTACTACTGCACTACTATGAAGCGATGTCCATTTGATGCATTCGGTCGAATTTCCCAATCATATCAATCCCCCGTGCTGAGAAGGCCACGGCTCTGACAACCCGTGCAACTCTGTGTGCGGTAAGTGATTCAAATTACCGTGTGCTTGACAGTCATGACAGTGCTTTACCATTTTCGCGCAGTCTGTTTCCATGGTTGACCAATAAAAACCTTGTCTCATATCTTGCTGCGGGACATTCAACCCGTTCATGTGCGGACCACATACCCCGGCGTGTATTTCTTCCATTACATGCTGACTTCTTCCTTTCTCAAACCTTCAACTTAATACCGTTCGCTTCCTCTTGTAAAGTTCCCATTCAAATCACATACTGGGAAGCTAACTTTGAATGGCTATTCGTCTTTGTCTGCCCCTTTCACCATGTTCCAGATACCTCTGATGTCATAATACCATTTCCGTCGTCAACATCCAATTTTGCAATCGTCATACTAATCTATTCTTAATACTTTTCTGCTAAAGTTTCCCTTCCGGGAGTTTCATTTGTAAGACATCTGATTCATAATGTCTTAAGTTTGGGACCAAGGTTTACCCTCGTCTCACTCAACTTCCAGAATTCTTTCTATCTTATAAACAGTTTGCTCGCTGTTGTCAGTATCAACGGTCTCATCACTAACTTTTCTGGATTTTCCCAAGTTGCTGCAAGTGTAGCCAATGCATCTGCCATCTGATTCTCTTCTCTGGTAAGTGCTGAAACTTACACTCGGGGATAACCTGTGCCAACTTTCTGAGGTGAAAGGTAAGGTTTCAACCGTTCTTCTTTCAATTCCCATTCTCCTCGCATCTGCTGGACTAGCAACATAGAATCTCCGTAGACTTCCACACTCCCGGCCTTCAAGGCTATCAATGCTGTCAAACCAAAAGCACATGCTTCATACTCGGCCATGTTATTAGTCACTCTGAATGTCAACCTCTTGGCCAAAGGCAAAGTCTCCCCTTCGGGGGTCACTATCACGATCCCAATTCCAGCTCCCTTGTAATTCACTGCTCCGTCAAAATACATCTTCCATCTCTGAACTGTTATTGCTTGGATCTCTTCATCTGGAAATTCAAACTTATACTGATCCCCCTTAACAGGTTGCATTGCCAAAAACTCTGCTACTCTACTACTGCTCGCCCTTTGATCACTTTGGAGGTGAGATACTCAATGTCAAACTCTGTCAGCAATACCAACCATCTGCCCAATTTCCCACTAGTGAAGCACCGAATGAAGATACTTCAGAGGATTCTCTTTTGCCACTACTTGGATCTTGCATGACTGGAAGTAATGTCGCAACCTTCTGGAAGCCCATACCACGGCAAGACAGATCTTCTCAACTTCTTGATACCGAGCCTCATACAGGAGCATCTTCCTACTCAGATAATAGACTGCATGTTCTACTACCCCGTCTCATCAGCCTGTACCATCATTGCCCCCCAATGCTTCTGATTCTATAGCCAAATACAATATCAAAGGTCTGCCCGGTCTCGGAGGTTTCAATACAGGAGGCTTTACCAAATACTCTCTGATTTTGTCGAAGGCTGTCTGACACTGTTCATTCCATCTCACTGGCTGATCTTTTCTCAACAGTTTGAAGATAGGCTCACATACTGATGTCAACTTAGCAATGAACCGACTGATGTACTGAATTTTTCCCAAGAATGCTCTGACTTCTTTTTCTTTCTGTCTTTGGTGCAGGCATTTATGTGATTGCCTTGATCTTTTCGGAGTCTACCTCTATTCCCCCATTCCCACTGTATGACCAAGCAATATCCCTGATGTCACCCCAACACCACACTTTCTTAGGGTTTAGCCGCAGGTTGTATCTGTCAACTCTCTGAAGAACCTTTCCAGTGCTTCAATATGCCCAACCCTTGTCTCGGATTTTACCATCATGTCATCCACATACACCTCAATCTCTTTGTGCATCAAGTCATGGAAAGTGTAGTGGCCATCCGCTGATAAGTAGCTCCCGCATTCTTAAGCCCAAACGGCATTACCTTGTAACAATAAGTACCCCACTCGGTAACAAATGCAGTCTTGTGTTTATCTTCCTCAGCCATGAGAACCTGATTGTAACCTGAAAACCCATCTGCAAATGAATACATAGCGGATAAAGCCGCACTATCAACCAGAACATCTATATGCGGCAGAGGAAAATCATCTTTCGGACAAGCCTTGTTGAGATCTCTGTAGTCTACACACATTCTGACCTTCTCATCTTTCTTCGGCACCGGTACTATATTAGCCAACCACTCAGGATATTTTACTACTTCCAAGAACCCCACATCTATCTATTTCTTAACTTCCTCTCTGACTTTCTCAGCTTATTCTGGTCTCATCCGTCGGACTTTCTGTTTTACTGGTCTCATATTCGGATAAGTTGGTATTGTGTGTTGGGCAATGTTTCTGTCTACCCCGGGCATGTCCTCATAGGATTAAGCAAACACTTTGGCATATCTGACCAACACTTCTTCTAGTTTCTCCCTCTCTTCGGAGGTTACTTCACTTGCAATCAGAATTTCCTTGGGGTTCTCAAATGTACCCAAGTTAAATGCAATAGTTCTGGCTGAACTGATGTCAAATATGCTTGATTCGTGTAGTGTAAATGGAAATGACTCAGGCAAGTAAGCAAAAGAGATGTCTTTATTATTGGATAATGCGGAAGTACATTCAGACAAATCAGGAAGGTAAATGTCTTCATCATCTATAGACACTTCTTCCTCTGCAATCAGATCTTCCTCAGGCTTTTCGTCCTCTCCCAGAGTCAGGCTCTCCAACTTCATCAGTTCTTCCTCCCAATTCTCTTCTTTTTCTCCACAATTTCTTCAACTATCAGCTTCTTACCCAACATATCCGAAGATCTCAAACTCAGGTACCACAATTCCATTAATTCCACAGGTTCAGGCTCCCCTTGATATCCTGAAGCTTTCACAAAACATTCCATCAGTTTCATGCCCTTTTTCTTGACCTTTGGCTTTTCTTCATCAGACTTGTACCCCAAACCCTTCCGAGTAGTCTGTCCTCTGAAATCTGGTAATTTTGAACCTTTACCCGGCTCAAACTTCATTTTCTCCATAATCCTAGCCACCCTAGGATCCACCCACTCCTAAAACGTAGCTGACACCTGAAACCTCGTGAAAGGTTGTATCTCCAAGGCAGCCACGACATTATCTAACTCAGCCCGGATGGTAACAACTTCTCCCTCATACGGGAACTTGATCATCTGATGCAAAGTGGAAGGCACGCCCCCAAGTTTGTGAAACCAAGGCCTTCCCAACAATAAGGCGAAAGTAGCCGGGATGTCCAGTACTGTGAACTCAACCTCATCTTCAATCGGTCATACCTTGACCATAGCCACAAAGGTACCCTCAACTCCCCTTTTACTGTCATCGTAAGCCTTAATAGTCATACTGGAGGGGTCCAAGTCTGTTGCTTTCATACCCAATCTCGCCAGAATTTTCAGCGGGCACACATTGATGGACGAACCGTCATCCACCATTACACATGAAGTTCTCTTGCCCCTCACCTCGGCCCTGATAAATAGAGGCCTTTTATGATTTCTCCCCTCCGCCGGGAGTTCATCCTCAGAAAAAGATATCTGCAAAGCTTCTTTCTGAACCGACCCAACAAACATTGCAGGGTTGGCGTCTTCCGATACCACAATCTTGCTCAAGGCCTCAACCATGGCCTGCCTATGCTCTCGAGATGCACATAACAGTTCCCAGATACTCACTTGTGCTCTAGTCTTCCTCAATTGCCTCAGCACTATATCCCCTTCAGTATTTTCTGCAGTCTCAACCACTTCTCTACCATATGTCAAAACTTCCTTATCCTTTTCCGCCATATCATTGTAGAAACGACCACTGCGCGTCATTCCCCTTACTTCTTCCTCATCACTGCTAGAGAAATCAAGCCAAAAGCTTTTCCCCTGCTCAAACTCATCTTCACTAGTACTATCCCAGATTCCCAGGCAAAAGGCTTGAGGGTGAAAGGATTTCAGGACAAGGTCTTCTGGGAGGCCAGAATTGATCATATAGGCTGGTGGTGGTACGGCACGGTAGTTGGGTAAGGGGTTTCTGTGTGTGTCAGGCTGTTCTGTTTCTGGGTCAGGTATTTTCTTGGAGTCTATCAGGTCTTGGATTTCATGGCGGAGTCGGGCGCAGTTGTCGGTGTCATGGCCCTTTTGTTGGTGAAAGTGACAGTAAAGGCTTAGGTTATAATGCGATGGTAGGGGATTGGGTAATGGTTTGGATTCCAAGGGTTTTAAGAGCCCTTGCCTCTTCAATTTCTCTAGCACCTTGGACAGGGGCCTTCCCAAGTTGGAAAACTGCCGGTTCCGGATAGCGGCAATCTCAGCAGAAATGGGCTTTGCTCCCGATGTTCCCCCAATGGGCCTCCTGTTCAGACCATAGAATTTTCAGTTTTCCGCCTCTTCGTCTTCAATGTCCATGACAGTCTCCCTCAACTGCCGAAAGTCTGTAATCATGGAGGTCATCCTCCTCAACTTGCTGTAAATGGAGGGCCTGGTGCCCTTGATAATCATTTTAATCTGGTCATTCTCCGAGGGCCTAGTTTGCATTTTCAATAACTGACCCCTCCACCGGTCCACATACTCCTTAAAAATCTCCTCCGCTTTCTGCTTAACATTCTCCAGATCACGGAGTGACAGATCGATCTCTAAGTCAGTGACATATTGCTTCAGGAAAGCATCGGCCAACTCCCTCCAATCTTCCTTCACTTTCTTCTCCAAACTGTGGTACCATACCACGGGAGCTCCTTCAAGCGACATTCCAAACATTTTCTGCACTTGGCGCTGAGATAAGCCAACTGAACTCATGACTGATACAAACTGTCGGAGATGCACCCTTGGATCCCTATTCCCGTTAAACTTAGCCATATCAGGCATCTTGAACTGTTCCGGCAACTGTTCCTCGAAAGTCAGTGTGTCATAATCCAGCAAATCCTCATTCTTACCCCTCATCTTGCGGGTAACCGACTCAACCTGATCCCGAAGTTTCTGTAACTCTGCCTGAGACCCAGATAATCTGCCTGCTGCATACTCTGCCATATCATCATCAAAAGTGATGATATCATCCCCCAACCCATTCGGAGGCTCCTCACGCCTCACATTCTCAGAAATTCCCCCAGCACGGGGCACAGCCATACCAGCCACAGCAGTAGTCAACGCTTGCAACTGTTCCGTGACCTTGGCGAGACTGTTCTCTAACTGATCCATTCGGGATACCTCATTACCAGATTCACTCATGACTATTACTGTTCTTTTAATGAGCCTTGTCCATTCTCTAACCCAAACGGTATCTATGATGTCTTTTTGAGACATAGAGGGTGTTAACATGATATATGTATGCATGAGGTGCATGAGATGCAGGTAACATACATAACATACTAAATTAAAACTAAAGTTTTCAAAAAAAATCGGACTGTTATCATTTTAGAAGCTTTCGGGCTAATTGTTATAGGAGTGAACTCATCCCAGTTTAAATGGCCCAACGAGTTCACATCTCATGACAAATAGCCCGACTAAATCCAAATGGTAATGTTCCGAACACAAGCACAAAGTGGCCCATCAACACTTAGAAGCCTTTGGCCCAACCGTCATAAAATACGTTCTTGTCCCAGTTTAAATGGCCCAATAAGCCCATATCTCATGACAAATGGTCCAAATGGATCCAAACGACGATGTTCTCACACACAAGCATAAAAGATAATGCAAACATAAAGTAATAATTTCTACGGAATGGCCCATCAACATTTCAGAAGCTTTGAGTCCAATGGTCATAAGGTACGAACTCGCCCCAGTTTAAATGGCCCAGCAAGTCCGCATTTCTGACAATGGTCCAACTGCATCCAAATGAGGATGGTCCATTAGCACATACTCAAGGAAATAATTTTTACTTTAACCATGCAAACCCGATCTATGGGTGGGTTCGTAGGAGTATAGACAAAGGCTCTCACCGGCGAAGGATGGCCCACAACTAGGTCTCCCCACTCAAGGGTTCGAGCGACCAAGTGAGCACACCCTTTTTTATACACTAAGGTACGTGCCAATGAGCTATGGTGTGTGACGGACTGTCAAATGGATTTCCCGTTGTAGATTCCCCAGAGGGAAGGTGGAGCAAGGCTCACTTAAATACCCAAGCCTCTTAGGCTGTTGTCAGGAATAAACAACGAGTCCTCCAAATTAGTCAATCACAATAGGCTACGGGTAGATGGCTATATAGGTGCCTTCACAGCTTTTCCTTCTAGAAAGTTAGTGAATGAAGGAAGACACCCAACCATTACCTAGCCTTAAAAAGCCTTTGATTAAACCCCCATTTTATCCACTATAGACACGGTCAATTAAAACATAAATCCAAACATTACAAGATAATATTCGGGGCCGATTCTCTATCCCCAGTGGAGTCGCCAGACTGTGGGACACAGAAACTGGGCGACGCATGCTGTCCCGGGCTCGCGGCCCGGTCGGGAGTACGGAGTAGCCACGGGGGACTAAACCGGAGAATAATGGAGTCGCCACCCGGTGTGAACCGGGAAAATGAGATTTAAGGCCGCACTCACCCCTCGCAAGGGAAGACATCAAACCTTTGGGTTCAGAATGGTCCCTTACTCATGCCACTTGTAATGAAAGGATTTATGTAATAATTTAATCAGGCTTAAGTAGCACTTACTTTCAAGAGTATCATGCTTCTAAATTCACATGTACAAAATAAAACTTACACATATATTTCACATCTAAGATTGCATGCTTGGAAGTACATCAAAGGAGCGACAAACATACAACTTCATTGGCATATTATATTCAAGAAAACACAAGCACACATACTAACCACACAAGCACACATGTGAGCACCTTCTCAAGTGGTACGTGGAATTGTATCCCAAGTACAGACCGTACTACTGTCCATTCGGAATCGGCTACGGAATTTATGTCTGGATTTCCATCCGATAAACCACAAGAAATAATACTCAAATATTATCATGACATAGGTATATGAATTATAATACATTAAACACATTGTATTCATATATGTGGGGCTTGCTACTAGGAAAACTATGTATGAAATCTGATGAAAAGGACTCAGTTCAGTGGGTGCGCGTTCGCGTAACGTTTGAAAACGCGTTCGAACGGTAAACAGAAGGTTCGCGTTCGTGTAGCGTTCGAGAACGCGTTCGAACGGTAAACAGAAGGTTCGCGTTCGTATAGCGTTCGAGAACGCGTTCGAACGGAACCAGACCTGATGCATGATGAGACTAAGAAAGTGCATGTGTGTTCGCGTAGCGTTCGAGAACGCGTTCGAATGGTAAACAAAAGGTTCGCGTTCGTGTAGCGTTCGAGAACGCGTTCGAACGGAACCAGACCTGATGCATGCAACACAAAGAATAAAAACAACAATGTCAAGCTCAGTATGTCTGATTAAACGTATCTTGCATTCAACCGAACACACATCAACCGGCGCGGCAAAGCATCGTGGTAAAGGGCTTTAACCCCTCCCCATAGGGGATCTTTCATTGCATTTACTAAGACCATGCGCTCGATTGAATCATGCATACAAAGAATTAAAAACAATAATATCAGACTTAGTATGCCTGATTGAACGTATCTTGCATTCAACCGAACACACATCAACCGGCGCGGCAAAGCATCGTGGTAAAGGGCTTTAACCCCTCCCCGTAGGGGATCTTTCATTGCACTTACTAAGCCCATGCGCTCGATTGAATCATGCATACAAAGAATTAAAAGCAATAATATCAAACTTAGTATGCCCGATTGAACGTATCTTGCATTCAACCGAACACACATCAACCGGCGCGGCAAAGTATCGTGGTAAAGGCTTTAACCCCTCCCCATAGGGGATCTTTCATTCCACTTACTAAGCCCATGCGCTCAATTGAATCATGCATAAATAAGCAACATGCATAATTCAAGTGACGAAAAATAAATAAACCAAAGCAACATAAAACAAAAGAGGGTGCCGTTTACTCAAGCGGTACGTGGAGTTGTATCCCGAGTACAGATCATACTATCGTCCATTCGGAATCGGCTATGAAATTTATGTCCGGGTTTCCATCCGATATACCGCGAGAGTTGACACATCTCTCATTTTATTCCAAAGCCACAACATACAACATCTCATAATTCATGCATATTTATCTACTCAAGGGCCACAACATGCATTTCAACATGACAATCATGCAAGCAATACTCAATAGATAATACAAATAAAAAAACAAAAAAACGAGTGTGAAAAATACCCTCAGGTCTAACCTTTTTGCCAACTTTCAGGCTTGCGTTTCACGGACGTCGGAAATGGTACAGCTCCTCAACTTCTCTGGTTCACTGGTTTAGCGTCCTAGCTCACTGTTTTGCTGTTTTACTTGCCGTTCGAACTCCGTTCTGCTACTGTTCGGCCTCTGTTTTGCTTCTCACTGTTCAGGTCGCCTGTTTTGACGTTTCCACGGACTGTTCCGAGTTTTTTTTGTGGGTTTTTAGTGTAGTCCTGTGTGATTATTTTAAGGATTATGAATGCAGTTTTTATGTTACTGTTTTGAGGATTTTAGGGGCTGTTTGAGGGCTAATAGGAGTGCAGTTTGTGTTCACTGCAGTTCGGTTTTTTGGTTGTAATTTTCGGTGATGGAGGGCTGCTGTATCGGGCTGGTTTCGGTGGCTTTAGGAAAATATAAAGGCTTGTTATTTTCGGTTATAAAGGGGTTAAGGAGGGTGATGTGTTCGGCTATGGAGTGGAGGAGATGAAAAGAATGTTTTTTGTTACTTATTCTTGTGATTGGCGTGAATGGAGAGCTTCCTCTTGTATCAATGAGCTAGGGGCCTGCATGTCTTGGTTAGGGCTTCACCTTGTCTCACAAGGAAGGGATTTTGGCATTAAAATGAGGATTTGATTTGGTATTCAACAAGGAAATGATTAGATTTAGGGGGGACAAATCTTGGCTAGATTAGGAATGCAAAATATTTAATTTGTTATGATTGATTTTAATTAGGCATGACATCTTTTTAATTTAGTATGTGATTTTGTTTGGTTAGGAAGTTAATATATTTGATTTATCTTTATTAGGTATGATTATGTTTTATTTAATTGGTAAATGGTTTAAATATTTTATTTAATTCAATGTTTAATTTAATTAAATTGGGATGTGTTTTATGGGCTTTGGGGGGCTAATTGGGCTGGGGTGCGAGGCTAACAGCAAAACTAGAAATACCGACTCCGTTCGAACGCCCATTCGGACGCTACACGAACGTCCGCAATTTGCCTGAAGTTCGAACGAAGTAACGAACGCAGCACTAACGAAGACAGTGAACTTGTGAAATGAACTTGATGACGTACTTATTCTGAATTTCCCCTTCCGACCTCCGTTTCCCGCAATATCCTTAGCTAAAAAGGTAGTGCCTCCAACTGAGACTCATCATCGGGTTTCACATGCGAAAATGCAATGCCTACAACCCTGCATCATTCTAAGATCATTTCCAATGATCAGGATGTCGTCAACATAAAACACTAAGAACACAATCATACTCCCACTAACCTTCTTATAAACACAAGGTTCTTCTTCATTTTTTGAGAAAACCAGACAATCTGATTACTTAATCAAAACAAAGATTCCAACTCCGCGAAACTTGTTTAAGCCCATAAATGGACTTCTTAAGCTTACATTGTTAGATAATTATGACCCATATCGTCATTGTTTGTAAAAGACATTGTGTTTTTGTACAAAATTAATTATGTAGTAATGAAATTGCCTTTTACCGTTTCGTAATTTATTTACTATGATATCGAAATGGTAGAAGTCCTTATGATTATTTCCGGATTGAGATGATATGAGACAGTATCAATCCATAAAGGTTTAATCATTAAATATCCATAGTCATAGTATTATCGAGACTGGACATCGATAATTCGGAATAGACTAGTATTGCACTTGTGCGCGTTGTGAGGGCATAACGGCACAGTTCTCATATGTTTAAGTATTGGATACTTATGCAAGTGTGATAGGAGGTTGTGTTTTATCGATGGTACGGAAAACAGCTTCGCTCTGGATAGACCCCGCGGAATCCCATTGGTAGTATGTATATGTGTCTATGGGAGTCCGCTTCAGGGTAGGTGTATTTGGTCTTAACCTGAGACTTGCATCGCTAGTACTTACGACAATCGGTAAACTTTCGTTTTGGTCGACCAGGGCTTTAACAGGTTCTGTGTACGCCTCTTCTAGGTTTATTGAGAATCGTAGTGTATTGGATGTGATATCAAGATGGAAGTATCACTTCAGACATATGGAGATGATGATCACGCAGAGATTCAGAATTAGTTCTCTATAGTGTTGCAACCATCGAGATAATATGACAAGGTCATGATTATCCGATTCAAATAGACTAGTTGTTTGATATCTGATATGTGCTTCGTACGGGGCAGACACTATTCCAGTCTCAGGCCTTGCACGTGACATCAAATACTGGATCGCTATACGCAATACTACGTATACTACGCCTGACATAGATTATATATATTCCAGTAAGAATATTTCTGGGGAATTGGGTAGGCACGGTGCTTTGCTAGAAGCCAACCATGTCTTGTAAATCGGTAAGCACGTGGTACGAGGTACTCACTTTATCGGATAGTCCGATAACCGGATTTACTGCCAACATATCCAGAGATCTCTTGGGTCGCTTCCCAAAGATTCACCGATGACAGTTGACTCGATTAGAATTAATCTGGGATTAATTAAGAGAGAGAAAATTAATCTGGGATTAATTGAAGCTTTATTTAATCTAGGATTAAATGTGTTCGGAAGAGAGAGAATACGATTAATTTGGAATTAATCTTTAAAATAAATTTAATAGTTAAATTTGATTTTTTCTATTTAATTTATTCGTATGGGCTAAAATTTATATATCGGATATATTAATATGAATTGGATTTCATTACAAAATTAAAGTCGGACTTTAATACAAACGAATGAATTAATTTAGAATTAATTCCTAAATGACGTTCGTAATATATTTGTGAGGCATCTTTATTTAATTAAATAAGATTTAATTATTTAGCGATGAGAGTTCGTTTAATCGGATTAAACGGATCCGTGCCGCGGCAAATGTTCGTAGAGACATTTGAATTTTGAATTCAAATGTGGGGCCCACTTCACATGTGGTAGTTGGGAGGGTAGTTGGCATTTAAACCAATACCACTTGCTTTTCAACCACCAAGTTTTGGTTTTGTGAAACCAAGACTCTCAACTACCAAGTTTAGGTGAAAAGGGTAAAACCGTTTTACTAAAACATATCTCTCTCTCTCATTTTGTAACACTTGAACAAAATACAAACCCTAGAAACACATGGCTTGGGCGTGAGCTTCTTGTTCTTCTTCTCGTTGATTTTGTGGCAAAATCAAGTTAGCTAGCACTTCAAGGAATCAACAAAGGTGATAGGGAAACAACTCAAAGCTTGGAATCAACACAAAGGTTGGATCTTGGAGATCTTCATTCCTAACTCAAAGCTTGGACTCTACAAAGGTTGGATCTTGGAGATCATATTCTACTCAACATTTAAAAGCTCAAATCCGTTCGTTGTAAGTATATTCTGCAACTTATAATGATATTAATCACATTTTTCATGCTTATTAGATCATTGCATGTTCTAGGAACACTAACAAT
Source organism: Zanthoxylum bungeanum (assembly GCA_019454045.1). Lineage (NCBI taxonomy): Eukaryota > Viridiplantae > Streptophyta > Magnoliopsida > Sapindales > Rutaceae > Zanthoxylum > Zanthoxylum bungeanum. The sequence goes on from SKCR01048600.1 coordinate 22,619, forward strand.
GGTATCATGAGCCAATTTTAAGCATGAAAATTTTAGGGTTCTTGAGCCTAAAATTTGGGGCTTTTATGTTTTGAACATGATTCTTTCAAATTGATGCTTTGAGCATGCTTAGAATATGATAACTTAGAGTTATGCATGATTAGATTTGAAATAAATTGAATGAATCAAAAATTAAAAATTACTTAGGGTGGTCGAATCTTCACAGTACAGTGGACTGCAGTTTTTTGATTTTTGTAACATGAAATAATGTGTTTAAATGCATGTTTAAATGTTGATTGTTGGTTTGATTGGATTAGAATCAAAGTCAATAATGTTTATGTTAAAATCAAAGAGCATGTTGAGCATGAAATGATGTATTTTGGATTCAATTTGTGTTGAGCATGAAATGATGAATTTTGGCTTCAATTTGTGTTGAGCATAAATTGTTGGTTTAAGCATGATTAATTAAGTTAATTGATATTTTGGAAATATTGAGTTTAATTAATTAATCATAGCTAATACACTTTAATTAAAATAATTGTGATATTTGGAATATTATAATTATGTTAATAAGCCTTTAAAAATGAATTGGGCTAAAAGTGTGTATTTGGGCTTAATGGGCTTGGTTTGACCAAGTTTGGTTTTGGACTTTTGGATTGGATCCAATTGGGCCCAAAACCAATTCCATAAAGTCCAAATACATCACTTGGCACTTTAAAGAATTTAATTGGGCCTAATGGGCCTAAATTGATTTGTTGGCAATAGGGTGATTCCTATTGGGCCTTGGCATTTTGGGTTTGATCCATTATGGCCAAAGCCCATGCCTTAAGAATCAATTAAAAGCTCATTGGACTTTAATTAAAAGGACATTGGATGTTATTGGGCCTTTGAGACCCATTAAGATTGGATTTGGAATCCAAGTCTTTAAGGCAAATAAATAAGTGTAAATATTTAATTTGGAATTAAATTGGAATTAGTATTGAATACAAATAAATTGGATTTAAATTTGTAGTTCAAAATAATTCAAGAATACTTACTTTGAGTATTTATTCTTAAACGAGTTTGACTCGCGCAAATCAAATCGTTGTTTGAACATTGGATGATCATTAATTCAAAGATAAATTAATTGGATTAGATTGATTGAATAACATGATTTGTATGAATACATGAATGTGTTGTATGAATAATGTATATCGGATGGATATTAGAAGGGCGAGGGCAATTTTGGAAATTGTAATAAATTTAGAATTTATTAAATTGGACCTGCGTGTCCAGCCTTTTATCTCCTTATTCTTTGTATTTCTCTTCTCACCAATTCCCCTCAATGTAAATGAGGTTTCTTTATTGTATTATATTATTGGGTAGAAGTTAGAATAGTTCTAGCCGGGGAGAGGAAAGAGAGTGATTTGTTCTAGGAACAATTTGTGGAATATCCATCCGCATATCATGATTAATTTACTTTTTGCGCTTTATGATGTTTTAGAAGCATGCTTAAGGGTGTATGATGAGACCTTAACAAAGATAATAAATTGGTTGCCAATTTACGCGAAAAACCCTCAAAACATATTAAGCGTTTTTCCTTCCGTTGAGTGATTCTTACTCAAGATCCAAAGTTGGCATTGGTTTGTTGGCCAAAGTCAAGACCTTTGTCAATTGCGGATGTGTTTGAATCATGAGAGTTTTGTTCCATATCGGTGTCTTGTCCAAGTCGTGATTTGTTGGCCAAAGTCAAGATCACTTCTTGTCCATCGACATTGATTACGAAGCTTTCCATGTCAATGGGTCCCGCTTAACTGGAATCATTAAGCTTGTTGTGCCAAAGCCAAAGGTTAGTTGATTCAGAGGAAAAAAGGTTAGGAAAATATATTGGATATATTGGCATATATATTGTATATATGTTTCGGACTTGGAGGTCCACCTACCGGATCTAGGAATTGGATGAGATCCAATTGATCTTAGAGATCTACCTAGTTAAATATCATACAGCTTGTTGGCCAAGTCAAGGTTGTGTGTTATTTAACGGGATCCTAGCCCACTAGGAAACTAGGTTTCCCGAGTACTCGACAGAGGGTTAGAGACTCGCCGAAAATAGTGGGAGGCTAGTATTGAATTTGCAATTTCATTCAGATACTTAGCTTTACGCGCTTTCAAATTATTTCGTCAAAATTATTTTATTAGTTGGACTAATACAATGTTATTTTTCTTGTAACAGTTAGACTGTACCCAAATATCGTTGACTAGATAGTTGGACTATCGTAGTCAAGATGACTGGAAAGGGAAATGTCTGAGACATTATCATGGGTGAAAATGTCTTCAAGGGCACAAACTTTACCGATTGGGAAATGAATCTAAGGATAATCCTTGGAGCCGAGAGGCTGCTATATACTATACAGAGACCTCTTGGGCCTAAGCCCAAACCTGATGAGCTACTTGAGCTGAAGCTTTGGAAGACTCACAGCGATGATTGTGATACTGCTCAGTCTATTATGCTTGCTTCTATGACTCGGCATTTCCGTCGACAGAACAGGGACTTGGATCCCTATAATATGTTGGCGAGGTTGCAAGATCTTCACCGATCTAACCGAAGGTCACGGAGATATGAGTTAGTAAAGAAGCTCTTCCGTTCACGTTTGTCAGAAGGCATGTCTATTGAGTCCCATGTGGCACAGATGATTGCTGACATAGATGAGCTGGCTGAGATGGGGATAGTCTTTGAGGCTGAGATTACCATAGATATGGTTCTGCAATCTCTCCCCGACACTTGGAGACAGTTCATCATAAACTATAATTTGATGAACACTGATGATACTCTTGGAGACTTATTGTCGGTTCTCAAGGAAGCCGAGAAAGAGCTTCTTAAGGGCAACAAGCGCGAGGCGCACTTTGCTTCGACATCTCAGACACCGAGGGCTGGGCTCAAGGCGACTGGAGGTGTGAAGAAGAAGAAGCATAAAAGAAAGGGCAATGCCAAATCGTCAAAGGCTTCTGGGAAGCCTAAGGACAAATCTCAGGATGTTTGCCTCCAGTGCGGCAAGCGGGGTCACTGGAAGCGTGACTGCAGCGAGTAAAAGACGCTCCAGAAGGAGATTAAAGCGGGCAAGGCACCGACTTCATGTATGTTTGTTATTGAGATACACATGACTACTTCTAGTTTAAAAAATTGGATTTTTGATTCTGGTTGTGGTACTCATATATGTACTGATGTGCAGGATCTGTAGATTAGCAGGAGACTGGCCTCAGGGGAGATTGATCTACGCATCAGAAATGGGGCACCAGTCGCCGTTTTGGCCGTTGGCACTTTTGTTTTAGAACTGCCTTCGGGGCATGTACTTAAACTTTCAGATTGTTATTATGTACCTAGTTTGACTAGGAATATTATCTATGTATCTTGTTTAACCCAATGCGGGTACACTTTTGTATTCCGAAACACTGGGTGTTTTGTTTATAAAGATGATTTTGAGATATGTTCTGCTGATGCTAATAATGGTCTTTATATTTTGAATATAAATCAATCTCAAACATATAATGTAACAAACAAAAGGCTCAAAATGAGTAACAAAAATGAAACTTATATGTGGCATTGTCGTCTGGGACACATAAACAAGACTCGCATATCCACACTTTCGAAGAGTGGGTACTTGGACGGATTTGATCCAAATTCATATGACGTCTGCGAATCTTGCTTATTAGGCAAAATGCCTAAATCACCTTTTAGCGGTAAGGGTGAACGTGCCACCGAACTGTTAGCCCTCATTTCATAGTGAAGTATGTGGGCCCATGTCTAGCCAGGCTAGAGGTGGATATGAATACTTCGTAACCTTTACGGATGATGTATCGCGTTATGGTTATGTGTATCTTATGAGACACAAGTCGGAAACTTTTGAGAAATTCAAAGAGTTTCGACACGAAGTTGAAAAACAGACCGGCAAGAGTATAAAGACATTACGGTCGGACCGTGGTGGCGAATACTTGAGCAATGAGTTTCTAGATTACTTGAAAGAATATGGTATTCTTTCACAGTGGACTCCTCCTGGAACACCGCAATTAAACGGTGTGTCCGAACGGAGAAACCGAACTTTGTTGGACATGGTAAGGTCTATGATGAGTCGCACTGAGCTACCTATTTCCTTTTGGGGATATGCATTAAACAGTGCAATTCTTATTTTGAATAAGGTTCCGTCAAAGTCTGTACAACAGACTCCGTATGAGATATGGACATGAAAGAAACCTGGTTTCTCATTCCTGAAGATTTGGGGTTGCTGGGCATACGTCAAACGTTTGGAAGGTACCAAACTTGAGCCCAAATCGAATAAATGCCTATTCGTAGGATATCCTAGGGAAACCAAAGGATATTACTTCTATCACCCATGAGAGAACAAAGTATTTGTTGCTCTACATGCGATTTTCCTTGAGAAGGAATTCCTAAATGCAGTGGTAAGTGAGAGGAAAGTAGAACTCGATGAAAATCGGAGTGATACTGTTCCTGGCATAGAATCCTCAATGGAACAAGAACAGTCCATCCGGGATGAGACTGTACCACAATCCTCTATTACACAAGGACCGCGTAGGTCGGAGAGAGTCAGGATACAACCTGAGAGGTATGGGTTTCTGATCTCACCTCATGTAGATATTAATCTCATTGAGGATACTGAATCGACTACGTATGAGGAAGCGATACAAGATATCGACTCCGCTTTATGGCAAGAAGCCATGAAGTCCGAAATGGATTCCATGTACACCAACCAAGTTTGGACACTGGTTGATGCACCAGAAGGCGTAAAGCCTATTGGATGAAAATGGGTCTTCAAGAAGAAGACCGACATGGATGGCAACATACAAACGTACAAAGCTAGGCTTGTAGCGAAGGGGTATCGTCAACGACATGGTGTCGATTACGACGAAACTTTCTCACATGTTGCCATGATTAAATCCATTCGGATAATGCTTGCTATTGCTGCATATTTCGATTACGAGATATGGTAGATGGACGTTAAAACCGCTTTCCTTAACGGAAACCTTTTGGAGGATGTTTATATGCAACATCCTGACGGTTTTATTGTGCCTAAACTTGCAAACAAGGTTTGTAAGTTAAATCGGTCCATTTATGGACTGAAGCAAGCATCGCGGTCATGGAACCAACGTTTTGATGAAATCATAAAAGAATATGATTTCATTCAAAACGAAGATGATCCTTGTGTATATAAGAAGGTTAGTGGGAGAACACTGACTTTTATTGTCCTTTATGTTGATGATGTATTGCTTATGGGCAATGACATTCCCATGTTAACATCGGTGAAGGCTTGGTTTTCATTAAAATTCTCCATGAAAGATCTGGGAGAAGCAGCCTATATTCTAGGAATAAAGATCTACCAGGATAGATCTAGAAAGCTGCTTGGACTCTCTCAGAGCACGTATATTGACAAAGTGCTGAAAAGATTCAACATAGAACAGTCCAAGAGGGGACTGTTACCAGTGAAGGGGTTATTTAGGGGGTGAATCCGGTAACGCAGCGGAAGCGGTGAAAATCCGATTTTCAGATTTCAAAAATTTTTCTCGGATTAATTAAATAAACATATTTATTTAATATTCCAATAATCAAATTATGAAAATAAATTCAATAAAACAATTTTAAGTGAATTTACCGAAATACCCTTGCTTTGTATTTTTGTCTGTTTTAGTCCGAAATTGATCCAATCAATTTTGAATGATTCTAAATCATTTCTAAGATGAACTTATGATGTTCAAAACATCAAAACACCAAAGCAACCAAAATCCCCAATTTTCCTTATCAAGGCCGTGAGCCTCACTTGGGTTCAATTTTGTGCATTTTTCATTTCATGCTTCAAGACACATCCAAATGAATCCAATCAACATGAAACTTTATATGCATCATATACACACATAAATACACAACATATATGAAAACCCCCAAATTTGGAATTAGTAAGAACCCTAATTTTTCAATTTCCACAAATTGGACAAATTAGACCAAATACATTAAATCAATTACTTCAATCATCATTCTTCCATCCAATCCAAGTCTCAACACAATGAAACAACTCAAGATCAAATCTAGGTCATTTAAGAGTGGGTCAATAACTCTAGATTAGCAACATGGTTTCATAAACCTTAAAAGAATGTTTACAACTACACTAGTTACAAACTTCCATCATCATACATGCTTCACACCTTCACCAAAACTTCCATCAACAAAAACACAAAGAACAAAGAAGGAAATAACCTAAGGATATCATATATTGAAGCCTAGATCCTAAGGAACAATTTCCTTACTAATAGTAAGTTGGAAAAAACTTACTAAAATCAAGCTTTCCTTTGATCTTTCTTTCTTTCTCAAGCTTCCTTAGGTTTCTTCAATGGTGTTTTTTTGATAAAGTGTATTAGGTTAACTTGAAATGAAATGAAAAACAATTTATATCTCCACAAAAGGCCTTGGCCGAATTCATCAAATGAAATTCAATAAATGTAATTTGATTTTTCATTTCACTTTAATGTTGTCAACTTGCACAAATATCTCACAAACACCTTTATTAGATATTTACCTTAGTCAACAAATGCAACTATCATCATTAACTTTAAATATCCTAACATAAGATATTTATTTTTAATTAATTTAATCATTTAACAATTAAATAATTAATTAATTAATCAAATACAAATATATTAAATATATGTATAATATTTACATTAAATATTAAAAACATATATTCATTTAGGAAATAAGTCAAATAACTCATTTTGACTATTAATTAATGTGTATTTAAATTAATCAAGTATTAAATGTAAATACACAATAATTAAGCAAATGACTATCTAGTCTCTTTAGCATGTATCTTGCGTTTAACCATTAAACGACTTTATAAATAATCAATATTATTTATTTATGTTGCTCTAGTGCTCAACGAGTATGTTTCATTATTGAGACTCTCTAGGTTCAGGTATATCCGTCACAAAATCTAATTTCGTGTCCATAATCTATCCACCCGTAGATTATGACGATCACGGATAATCTCGCTGAACCATACAGGTCGAGGTCATCGCAAATGTATAATTCCTCCGTCACAGGTATCCGGATAAATCCCAGAGATATAGATATAAACGTCAAATCTCTATCGGGATTATCCAGTCGACTATTCTATTAGCAATCTCAAAAGAATGTTTAGAACTAGCTTCTAAACTTTACCACGGGCCCATGGATTATCTGATTGCTAATCATATGGACTACCTATGCTCTGGTACACAGAACTGACGGATCCTATCTTGATACACATAGGACACCCTGAGGATCTATCTACACCCAACGAACAGGCGGAGGTCTGATCTAAATAGATCGGTGACGTGACTGCCGTCTAAGTGTAGAAGATGTCTCATGTGCCCACAATGGCATCTCAAGTCTAAGAATCACAAGTGCTACTCAACCCAGAGAAGATTCTTATTGACGCTGGTGTACCATCCATTAAGAATCTTCGGTGAGTCGTTCAGTGTTTATCCGCTATAAAACACCTACACGTCTATACTAGTCTCCAAGACTAATGGTTCATTGAGAAACCATTGGAATCATATATTCCAGTATACGACATGTACCGGTCTCAACGGGTTTACTATACTGACCAAGTAGTGTAAACCTTGACCAGGAACTGTCTGAGAATGACAACGTCATGATACATCTCAATGTCCGTTGCGACGCTTTTGCAACTGTATCATGACTAATCATTCTAGGTCATTACGTCTTTACCATATAAAAGAATAGATTATATTATAGAAACTGCATATATTATTCATAATAATAATGTTTTTACAGAAGTATTTAACAGAAATACAACCGGGAATTGGCGCTCTGAGCACCAACCCCAACAAAATCTCCCACTTGCTCTAGTGCCAATATCGATTGTATCTAATACCCATCGATTCCACGTGTTTATCAAACAACTTCGGAGGTATGGCCTTCGTCAGCGGGTCTGCTACATTATCTTCACTCGGTACCTTGCACAAAACAATATCCCCTCGCGACACGATCTCTCGAATGATGTGGTACTTGCGTTCCACATGCTTCGACTTCTGATGCGCCCTCGGTTCCTTTGCTTGCGCAATGGCTCCAGTATTATCACAGTATAACGGAATCGCATTCTCGATACTTGGGACAACTCCCAATTCTGTGATAAAATTATTTATCCACACAGCCTCTTTTACAGCTTCAGAAGCTGCAATATATTCCGCCTCAGTGGTGGAATCAGCTGTCGATCCCTGTTTGGAACTCTTCCAACAAACTGCACCTCCGTTAAGGGTAAAGACAAATCCAGATGTAGACTTTCTATCATCAGGATCCGATTGGAAATCGGAGTCTGTATACCCATTAACCTGCAGTTCGTTTCCTCCATATATAATCAACTTATCCTTAGTACCTTTAAGATACTTTAGGATATGTTTAATGGCCATCCAATGGTCATTACCTGGATTGGACTGATATCGACTAGTTACGCTAACAGCGAAACTGATATCAGGCCTCGTACATAACATGGCATACATTATGCTACCCAAACACGAAGCATAAGGTTGGTTAGACATTCTAACCTTCTCATCTTCTGTTTGTGGACACATCTTCTTAGAAAGATGAATCCCATGTCTGAACGGTATGTTTGCTGTCTTACAGTTACCAAAGCTATACCGTTCCAAGATCTTATCTACGTACGTTGATTGGGATAACCCAATCAGCCTCCTTGTCTATCTCTATAGAGTTTTATCCCTAAAACTTAGGAAGCTTCTCCCAGGTCCTTCATGGAGAAATTCTTACAGAGGTACGCTTTCACGCTTTGCAACATACCTAAATCATTCCCAATGATTAGGATGTCATCAACATATAGGACTAAAAATACGACCATGCTCCCACAGGCCTTCTGATACACACATGATTCTTCTGAATTCTTGAGAAAACCAGACGATCTAATAATCTCATCGAATCGAAGATTCCAACTTCGTGAAGCTTGTTTAAGTCCATAAATGGACTTCTTAAGCTTACATACCATACCCGAGGTTTCGCTGGATGTGAAACCTTCCGGCTGTTCCATATAGATTTCTTCATCAAGAAATCCATTTAGAAAAGCCGTTTTGACATCCATTTACCAAATCTCATAGTCATGATACGCAGCTATAGAAAGCAAAATCCGGATAGACTTAGGCATTGCTACTGGCGAAAAAGTTTCATCGTAGTCGACGCCAGGCGCTGCTGCTGTGTAACCTTTTGCTACCAGTCGGGCCTTGTAAGTTTCAACCTTACCGTCAGGCCCGCGCTTCCTTTTGTAAACCCATTTACAAGCGATAGGAACAATTCCTTCGGGAAGCGGAATCAAGTCCCAAACTTGATTTTCATGCATTGAGTCTATCTCGGATTTCATGGCACTTTGCCATTTCACAGAGTCGATGTCCAACATCGATTCTCTATAGGTGAAAGGATCTGTCTCTTCAACTAAGAGAACATCCAGACTCTTTTCTTGTATCAAATACAAGCGTTCATGAGGTCTAGATACCCTTTCCGACCTACGGAGTGTGGTGTTGAAGGTCCTTCATCTACTTAAACTTCAGGTTCCTCCGTTGGTTCGTTGTTTTCAGGTTGGACTTCATCAAGCTCAACCTGTCTATGATCACCTCATTCTGACAAAATTTCTACTTCTAGAAATTTTGCGAAGCAAGCTACGAACACATTTCGATGCTCGGTATCATAGAACAGATATCCCCTCGTGTTCGAGGGATATCCAACAAACCTAAAACTTTTCCCTCGAGGCGAAAGCTTACTTTGCTGAGTTACCCTGACATAGGCAGGACAACCCCCAACCTTAATATAATTAAGATTCGGTCTCCTACGAACCATATCTGATACGGTGTCGTAGGAACAGCCTTTGAAGGAATCTTATTCAAAAGATGTGTGCGGCTGTTAAGAGACAGTAGCCCCATAAGTAATAGGGCAAATCTGTGAAACTCAACATCGATCGGACCATATCCAATAAAGTCTGATTTCTCCTTTCAGATACACCATTGTGCTGTGGTGTACCTGGAGGAGTATATTGAGCGAGAATCCCATTCTCCTTCATATAATCCATGAACTCACCACTCATATATTCGCCGCCTCGATCTGATCGAAGGCATTTAATATATATTTACCAGTTTGTTTTTCTACTTCATTTTGGAACTCTTTGAACTTTTCAAAGGTTTCAGATTTATGTCGCATCAAATACACATAACCGTACCGTGACAAATCATCGGTAAAGGTAACGAAGTACGAATAACCACTGTGAGCAGTTTGACTTAGTGGACCACATACATCAGAATGTACGAGTTCCAGTAAGTTTGTGGCGCGGTGTCCAACACCAGAAAATGGGGCTTTGGTCATCTTACCCTGAATACAGGATTCACAAGTTGGATAGGACTCAATGGTAAGATCTGATATCAAACCATTCCTAACCAATTGGGTAAGGCGTTTAACGCCAATGTGACCAAGTCTCATATGCCAAAGTTCAGTATTATTAATTACAGGTAAACTACGTTTATTAACTCCAGTATTTAATATATCTTTTGAAGTTTGCAATGTATAATGACCATGCTGGTTTGGACAACTAAGGATCTGAATATTATTTTTATCATATAAATACAAAGAACTATTCTTAATATTAATACAATAGCCTTCTGTATCTAATACAAAAAGTGATATAATATTAGCGACACATCCTGGTACAAAATGACAGTCATATAACAAAGTGTCCCATTCGGCAATGAGATCTCGCATACTCCCACTGCAACTGCATCCAAAGAGTCTCCACTCCCGAACCGCAACTGCATCTCTCCAGGCTTCAGTTTCCTACTTTCCTTCAGCACCTGTGCAACGAATTGCAAATGTGAATGGGACAAGCAGAATCTAAAATCCAGCTGGATGTAACGGCTTCACAAGCCAAAGATAAATCAAAACTGGAAAAATAAAAGTACCTGATGTAGAAGCTCTGTCTCTCCTCACTTGGGCAATGTAATCAGGACAGTTCCTTTTCCAGTGCCCAACCTTGCCGCAGCAGTGGTGGCATTTGTCTTCAGAAGCCCTTTTGGGCTTTGCAATCTTCGCCTGTTGTTGATGACCAAAAGCCTTCTTCTTCTTCTTGCCTTTCTTGTTCTTTCCCTTGGACCATCTGGGAAGAAGCCAGAAGTAGAGAAGAAGTAGTTCTAGGAGGGCGAGTCGGTACTCCCTTCTTAAGGTCCTCTTCTGCCGTGAGCAACATCCTATGTAGCTCCTGGTAGGTACAGACAGTCCCGTGCATGTTGAAGTACATCACGAAACTGGCGAAATGAAGCCGGCAGTGAACCAAGAATGACACTCCTCCCGAGAATGTCATTCAAGATGAGATTGTGTTGCCTCAATTGATCGATCAAATCGATCATCTGAAGAACATGTGGGCTGACACTCTGCCCCTCATCCAGACGCGCATGGAACAGTTCCATGGCCACTTTGTGAACAATAACTTGTTCCTGGTTCTCAAACGATTGTCTCAATCGCGTCATCATACTATAGGAATCTAACATACCATAGTACTGTTGCTTGAGTTTCAGAGACAGTGAACTAAGGATGTATGATTTAACCCTTAAATCATCATCCTTCCAAGTTTCAAAAACTTGCGTTCCTCCTCCGAAGCATCCTCGCCCACTGCAAGGGGCAACGGACCCTCAAGAACATAACCCAGCTTCTCGGAATCGAGGAAAAAATCCTCAAGTCCAATTCCCAGTCTGCAAAGTTTTCAGCGCCTTTCAGTTTTTTCGCATCAAGCATACGCGCAAACTGATTTGTGGATTGTGCCGCCATCGCCAATCTATCATATAGATCACGAAAAACGGTTAGCAGAAATAAAGCAGTTTCATATAATATCAAAAGCATAAACTAGATCATGGATTTTTAATCTAATATGCCCCTCCCACTAAATCATGCAATACTGTAATCCCAAAACAGAATACAAATATTTAATAGTTAAATTAAATATAAATAGTGAAAAGTGGATCCCATGAATATATTTCGGCTCACAGCAGAGGCACGGTCTCGCCTACGTATATTCATCAGGTAGACAACTCATTTGTCAATCATTCACTAATGACTCCTAAGTAACCGGTCCTGGCCGTTTCTCGTTGTCGCTGCGAAGGCAGGCCCACAAGGAGACGTACCAAGGTTAAACTCGTCAATGATAAACTCAAGTTACTTACGTAATTCTGACAACTAGGGCACGTTCAGAATTCCGCTTTTACTTGAATTTACCTAGTATCTAATATACATCCGGTATAAATAAATCTTTATCGGCTTACACCCCACAAGCAGAGGACGGTCTCGGATAGGGGTGGGCAAAAAAAACCGACCGAACCGAACCAAACCGCAAACCGAACCAAACCGGACCGAATTTACGGTTTTTTTTCTAACGGTTCGGTTTGCGGTTCGGATTGGCCCACCCCAAACGGTTTACGGTTCGGTTCAGGAGCTAATCCGAACCGCACCTGTTAAACCGAACCGAACCGTTATATTTAAAAAATTATATATTTTATTAAAAAAATTTGTATTTTTCTTTTAATTTTATTAGTATGTTAATATTTTTATTCTTAAATTTGTTGTTAATATATTTATTTATTAATACTTTTGTTCTTCAATTTATTTGTTAATACTTTTATTCTTAAATTTTTTGTTTTATGGTAGCATCATTATTCTTGAAAGTAAGATGTTGGATTTGTTTCTTAATTAGAATGATGGTAGCATTATTATTCGAGGTATTTTTTAAAAAATACAAGAATTAATTGTGCCTCATTTTTCAATCTTTATGGAGTGTATGTGTTTCCTGAAGTCACAACTTACACCATAGCACTTCATACTATTTGTTTAAAAGACTAGTTTTTTTTCACTTAAGTGGATAAAAATTTGTTTTAAATATAATAATCCGTAAACCGAACCGAACCAATCCGTAAACCGCTGGTTTAAAAAATTTTCAATCCGAACCAAACCGTTATTGAATGGTTTGGTTTGAGAGGTAAAAAATCCGAACCGTAAAATATGGTTTGGTTCGGTTTTTAGCAAAAAACCGAACCAAACCGAACCGCGCCCACCCCTAGTCTCGGATGTAGTCACAAAGAGATATTCATAAACCGTATTGACAAGACGGACCATATAACATGCATCAATTACATAATTACATTTAAACCTTATTATTAGGGATTTTCCGCTAAGTGTCATACACCCTAAATCTAACCAGTTTAGATCCTAATAAGCATGCACAAAGTCAAGAAAACATGATTAAACATTGATTCAATGAAGGCTAATCATTTTAAGTGGCCTAGAATCAGACTCGCTCTGATACCATTTTGAAGGGGTTATTTAGGGGGTGAATCCGGTAACGCAGCGGAAGCGGTGAAAATCCGATTTTCAGATTTCAAAACTTTTTCTCGGATTAATTAAACAAACATATTTATTTAATATTCCAATAATCAAATTATGAAAATAAATTCAATAAAACAATTTTAAGTGAATTTACCGAAATACACTTGCTTTGTATTTTTGTCCGTTTTAGTCCGAAATTGATCCAATCAATTTTGAATGATTCTAAATCATTTCTAAGATGAACTTATGATGTTCAAAACATCAAAACACCAAAGCAACCAAAATCCCCAATTTTCCTTATCAAGGCCGTGAGCCTCACTTGGGTTCAATTTTGTGCATTTTGCACTTTCATGCTTCAAGACACATCCAAATGATATCCAATCAACATGAAACTTTATATGCATCATATACACACATAAATACACACATATATGAAAACCCCAAATTTGGAATTAGTTAAGAACCCTAATTTTTCATTTCCACAATTGGACAAATTAGACCAATACATTAAATCAATTACTTCAATCATCATTTCTTCCATCCAATCCAAGTCTCAACACAATGAAAACAACTCAGATCAATCTAGGTCATTTAAGAGTGGGTCAATAACTCTAGATTAGCAACATGGTTTCATGAAACCTTAAAAGAATGTTTACAACTACACTAGTTCCAAACTTCCATCATCATACATGCTTCACCACCTCACCAAAACTTCCATCAACAAAAACACAAAGAACAAAAGAATGAAATAACCTAAGGATATCATATATTGAAGCTAGATCCTGTTGGCGACTTGGTCGCGTAATTGGATTTTGATGACGTCAACGCAATTGACGACTTCGACGTGCAACACGAAGCAATACAAAAAGTGTCGAAGCATAAGGAGTGAAGAGCGAGAATGTGAAGACTAGCGGCAAATCGAAGATAATGATTAAGAGCTAAATTTTATTGTAAGTGAGTTTACTCAAGTGATCTAAAGCTCTTAGGAATCATACATTTTGCATCACTTGCATTTAAAATGGATTAGAATGCTTAAAGAATCATTTGCACTTTATTTGCACAAAAATGAATTTCTATGCACAAGTGCATCGGTAAATGATCTTCCAAAAACTATCAAACGGTTGAATTAAACTTCAAATAATACCGTTAGATAGATATGTGTCTCTAGTTTGCTACGGTTCAAACGGAACATAATTCCGATGCATAGAACTTTTTCTAGAGCCTTTTTAGTACAACATGTTCAGATGTGCGTTTTCTGCATACACGTCACATTAGAAAACTTCCATAAAATTCATCTTAATGTTTTTGGAGCTGAATTTTTTACAGAAGCTAGATCTATGTGTCTAGTTTATGTATAAATTAACGGATCATGATTTGGAATTTTCTAGAGAAAGTTACGGCCAAAATACCAAGTGTCGTCAGTCTTGACTGATCATGCACATACTGAAACCAGGGAGCTCCATGCCGGTCCCCATGCCGGTTTGCTCGCCGGTCTCCATGCCGGTTTTAGCTGAGAAAATAATGCTCTCTGGAACCAGGAGCTCCTCGCCGGTCCCTCCTCGCCGGTTTTCTCGCCGGTCCAACGGCTAGTTTTTTGAACGTTATGTTACCGTTGGAGCCCTAGACCGGTATGCCGGTCCCCTCGCCGGTGTGCTCGCCGGTCTCACTGTAAGTTGGGGAAAACTTTGCATTTTGTTATAAATAGAACCCCAACTCCTTTGCCTTAGATTAGAGATCTAGAAAACCTTCATATACATTCTCTAAGGCAAACAAAAGAGTGTCATACACCTTCATATTCATAAACACTCATCCAAGCTCACACACACATCTTCCATATCATTTAGTGAGCTTAGAACACTTGGGTTTGCTCTCACACACATCTTCTTATTATTTGTGAGTGCCCAAGTGTGTTTTAAATCTTTCATATCAAAAACACTTGCGGTTTGTGAAATCCCATTGTTTGGGTAATTTGTAAAGGTTGTGAGTGCACCTACGTAGAAAACTCAATCTTGTAAAAGGTTCGGAGTGTGCCTTGGCGGAAAACTCTTGGTTACGAGTGAACCACGGAAAACTCGATTCTAGTGGAAATCTTCAAGCGAGGCTTGAGGGAGTGGACGTAGGCACGTTTGGCCGAACCACTATAAATCGCGGTGTCGTATTTCTCTTTCCCTTAACTTTTACTTATTTGCAAGTTTGATTACATTTATATATTGATTAGAAACTTGCATATAGGCTATTTTAATTGGAATAGAGAAAATTGCCTAAAACTCCCACTTGGTAATAAGAGCTTAAAATCGGCAAAGATTTTATAATTCCGCATTTATAGCGATAACCCAATTCACACCCCCTCTTGGGTATAGAGTTTCTTTGTCGCTATTGCTTGTAGGTACTTTCAGTTGGTATCAGAGCGAGGTATTCTCTACAAGACTTAACCGTCCGAGAATAGATCATGGCCTCTACAAGCAACCGTCAAATTTTGCCGAGGGATATTCAACAACTAGACCTCCGTTTTACACCGGAACACCGGACTACAACTATTGGAAGTCAAGAATGTTGACTTATCTCCTAGCCAATGATCCGCCATCCTATTTGGTTATCACACGAGGTGCAAAAGGGCCAACAAAGAAGGATAGCAACGGGGTTGATATTCCAAAACCGAGTTTAGAATGGGATAGTGAGGATGTGAAACTAGCCTCACAAAATGCTAAGGCACTCAACCAACTCCTATGTGCCATTGATCGGGATCAAGTTAGCAAGCTTCCGGAATGTGGAAATGCATATGATTTATGGAAGTCTTTGGAAATGGTCAATGAGGCACAAGTCAAGTGAAGGAATCGAAGATCAACCGGTTCATGTGCGAATTGGACAATTTCAAGATGGAATCCGGGGAAAATCGATCACATGATTTCTAGGTTTACGGTCATCATCAATCATTTGGGAGCATTGGGAAAAGTCATCGGGACATCGGATCAAGTGAAGAAAATTTTAGATCTCTCTCGAAAGAGTTTAGAAGCTACACCTCCTCCATTAAAGAAGCAAACGACATAACACTTTGAAGATGGATGATTTGGTCGGCAAGTTGCTTGAGTACGAAATGGAGATCAAAATGGAAAAATGAGGAAGATAAGAAAAAGGACAAGAAAGTCCTTGGCCTTAAAAGCAAGAAAAAGAGGCGAGTCAAGCTCAAGTGAAGAAGATGATAGTGATGATGAATTGGCAAGCATCACCAATAAAGTAAAGAGCTTCTCAAATCTCAAATCCGAAAACTCAAGGGAAAATCAAAAGAAAGAAGAAAAATGGCCGCGGAAGAATAAGAAAATTGTGTGTTATGAATGCAACAAACCGGGTCACATAGCTACCGATTGCCCATTGAGGAAATGAAAGGAAAATCAAAGAAAAAGGCAATGAAAGCAACTTCAACTTGGAGCGATAGCGATTCAAGCTCATCCGAGGAGGAAGAAGTTGAAGTCAAAGATAAATCAATAGCATCATGGCTATCACGGATGAAGACATCCATTTTGAAATTGAAAGAAGCGAAGAAGAAGAGGTACACAATTCTGAATTACTTGATGCTTTTAATGGTTTAAAAGAATTGTGTGATATGCTTAAAAAGAAATTAAAATTAGTCAAAAATGAGCATGCTATACTTAAAAATGAACATGCATGTTATATGGATAAAATTCATGTTTTAGATAATGAGATTATATGCTTAAAGGCTAAACATGAAAAAGAAAATTGCATGCTTAAATGATGAAAATGCATGTTTAAAATTGAAAAAGCTAGAACTTGAAAATGTCATATCAAATATGCCATCTAGCTCTAAGACATGCGATTGTGAATCTATATTGAATGAAAATGTTTTATTAAACACTAAGATTATAGATTTGCAAAACTTACTTAGCAAATTCACATTGGGATATAAAAATTTTAATATGCTTATTGATCCCAAAAATGTGCTTTAAAAGAGAAGGATTAGGATATAGGCCTTACATTAAAAGAAAATTTTTGAAGAATTATTTTGTTAAGGCATCCGATTCTCATGCTAAGAATGTTATAAATGAAAATGTCACATGCCATGCTTGTAACAAAAAGGGACATAAAATTTTGAATGCATGTATATGAATGTGAATAAGAATGCATGGATTCCTCAAGGAATCAAAACTAACCCCAATGGACCCAAGAAATTTTGGGTACCAAAGTGTAATTGATAAATTTGTAGGGGGAGCTTTGGGAATGGATTTTTAAAGAGAATTGCAAAATTGATCCCAAAGGCTCAAGGAAATGAGGAATCGCAACGGTAAAGGTAAAATCCGTATTTACGGAAACATTGGTACCGTTTCCTCTAAATTATGTATGTATGCATATTTCAAATTGATATAAATGTTTGAAGCATACGAAATGATTAGGCAAGTATTCAAACTTCCATTGGTATCAATTGTTCATTTGATATCCTTTAGTGCCTTAATCATATATTTAAACCCCTATTCTATTTCAATTGGTATCACATGAAATTTATTGAGTCAAATACAATATATGTGATCACTTGATTGAATATGTCTTGCCATATGAACTAATTGGTTGAAAATGAAATGCATGTAAATTAGCATAATCTTAGATGAATATCATGAAATGTATGTATTAGAATATAATTGGCATCATGAAATGCATGGACTTTGATAATTATTTAATTGGTATCATGGAATGTATTGATATATTTTTAATTGGTATCAAATTTGGGGAGAAATCATGCTTAAATGATCTTAATTTTAAATGGTATTCATGAGTATTTATATTTTTGAAAAAATGCTATTTTATGCATGATTTTGATTTTTTGGCAAAAAGGGGGAAATGCCAAAATGTCATATTTTTTATTTTGGTATCTTTTTATAGCACATATATAATTGGTATCTCATTTAGATTTAAATTTTACTTCTCCACTTTTTGATAATGTCAAAGGGGGAGAAATCATTAGAAATGAGATTAAAACTTGTTTAACCCTCACCTTTGTTTAAGGGGGAGTAAATGTACTAATGTGTTTGTCAAGTTGTTATAGAGCTATTTTGAAGACAATCACACATTGAGGGGGAGCTTATGTTGAGGGGGAGCAAAATGGTCAATTTGGACTCAAAGAAGCTCACAAGTATCAACAAGTTTTAAGGGGTTGCCATCATCAAAAAGGGGAGATTGTTGGCGACTTGGTCGCGTAATTGGATTTTGATGACGTCAACGCAATTGACGACTTCGACGTGCAAACACGAAGCAATACAAAAAGTGTCGAAGCATAAGGAGTGAAGAGCGAGAATGTGAAGACTAGCGGCAAATCGAAGATAATGATTAAGAGCTAAATTTTATTGTAAGTGAGTTTACTCAAGTGATCTAAAGCTCTTAGGAATCATACATTTTGCATCACTTGCATTTAAAATGGATTAGAATGCTTAAAGAATCATTTGCACTTTATTTGCACAAAAATGAATTTCTATGCACAAGTGCATCGGTAAATGATCTTCCAAAAACTATCAAACGGTTGAATTAAACTTCAAATAATATACCGTTAGATAGAAATGTGTCTCTAGTTTGCTACGGTTCAAACGGAACATAATTCCGATGCATAGAACTTTTTCTAGAGCCTTTTTAGTACAACATGTTCAGATGTGCGTTTTCTGCATACACGTCCATTAGAAAACTTCCATAAAATTCATCTTAATGTTTTTGGAGCTGAATTTTTTACAGAAGCTAGATCTATGTGTCTAGTTTATGTATAAATTACGGATCATGATTTGGAATTTTCTAGAGAAAGTTACGGCCAAAATACCAAGTGTCGTCAGTCTTGACTGATCATGCACATACTGAAACCAGGGAGCTCCATGCCGGTCCCCATGCGGTTGCTCGCCGGTCTCCATGCCGGTTTTAGCTGAAAAATAAATGCTCTCTGGAACCAGGGAGCTCCTCGCCGTCTCCTCACCACCGTTTTCTCGCCGGTCCAACGGCTAGTTTTTTGAACGTTATGTTACCGTTGGAGCCCTAGACCGTATGCCGGTCCCCTCGCCGGTGTGCTCGCCGGTCTCACTGTAAGTTGGGGAAAACTTTGCATTTTGTTATAAATAGAACCCCAACTCCTTTGCCTTAGATTAGAGATCTAGAAAACCTTCATATAC
Organism: Zanthoxylum bungeanum; assembly: GCA_019454045.1. Classification (NCBI taxonomy): domain Eukaryota; kingdom Viridiplantae; phylum Streptophyta; class Magnoliopsida; order Sapindales; family Rutaceae; genus Zanthoxylum; species Zanthoxylum bungeanum. The sequence goes on from SKCR01048600.1 coordinate 42,155, forward strand.
ATTCTCTAAGGCAAACAAAAGAGTGTCATACACCTTCATATTCATAAACACTCATCCAAGCTCACACACATCTTTCCATATCATTTAGTGAGCTTAGAATACTTGGGTTTGCTCTCACACAATCTTCTTATTATTTGTGAGTGCCCAAGTGTGTTTTAAATCTTTCATATCAAAACACTTGCGGTTTGTGAAATCCCATTGTTTGGGTAATTTGTAAAGGTTGTGAGTGCACCTACGTAGAAAACTCAATCTTGTAAAAGGTTCGGAGTGTGCCTTGGCGGAAAACTCTTGGTTACGAGTGAACCACGGAAAACTCGATTCTAGTGGAAATCTTCAAGCGAGGCTTGAGGGAGTGGACGTAGGCACGTTTGGCCGAACCACTATAAATCGCGGTGTCGTATTTCTCTTTCCCTTACTTTTACTTATTTGCAAGTTTGATTACATTTATATATTGATTAGAAACTTGCATATAGGCTATTAATTGGAATAGAGAAAATTGCCTAAAACTCCCACTTGGTAATAAGAGCTTAAAATCGGCAAAGATTTTATAATTCCGCATTTATAGCGATAACCCAATTCACCCCCCTCTTGGGTATAGAGTTTCTTTGTCGCTATTGCTTGTAGGTACTTTCAGATCCTAAGGAACAATTTCCTTACTAATAGTAAGTTGGAAAAAACTTACTAAAATCAAGCTTTCCTTTGATCTTTCTTTCTTTCTCAAGCTTCCTTTAGGTTTCTTTAATGGTGTTTTTTTGATAAAGTGTATTAGGTTAACTTATTATGAAATGAAAAACAATTTATATCTCCACCAAAGGCCTATGGCCGAATTTCATCAAAGAAATTCAATAAATGTAATTTGATTTTTCATTTCACTTTAATGTTGTCAACTTGCACAAATATCTCACAAACACCTTTATTAGATATTTACCTTAGTCAAAAAATGCAACTATCATCATTAACTTTAAATATCCTAACATAAGATATTTTATTTTAATTAATTTAATCATTTAACAATTAAATAATTAATTATTAATCAAATACAAATAATTAAATATATGTATAATATTTACATTAAATATTAAAAACATATATTCATTTAGGAATAAGTCAAAAACTCATTTTGACTATTAATTAATGTGTATTTAAATTAATAATCAAGTATTAAATGTAAATACACAATAATTAAGCAAATGACTATCTAGTCTCTTTAGCATGTATCTTGCGTTTAACCATTAAACGACTTTATAATAATCAATATTATTTATTTATGTTGCTCTAGTGCTCAACGAGTATGTTTCATTATTGAGACTCTCTAGGTTCAGGTATATCCGTCACAAAATCTATTTCGTGTCCAAATCTATCCACCCGTAGATTATGACGATCACGGATAATCTCGCTGAACCATACAGGTCGAGGTCATCGCAAATGTATAATTCCTCCGTCACAGGTATCCGGATAAATCCCAGAGATATAGATATAAACGTCAAATCTCTATCGGGATTATCCAGTCGACTATTCTATTAGCAATCTCAAAAGAATGTTTAGAACTAGCTTCTAAACTTTACCACGGGCCCATGGATTTATCTGATTGCTAATCATATGGACTACCTATGCTCTGGTACACAGAACTGACGGATCCTATCTTGATACACATAGGACACCCTGAGGATCTATCTACACCCAACGAACAGGCGGAGGTCTGATCTTAATAGATCGTGACGTGACTGCCGTCTAAGTGTAGAAGATGTCTCATGTGCCTACAATGGCATCTCAAGTCTAAGAATCACAAGTGCTACTCAACCCAAGAAGATTCTTATTGACGCTGGTGTACCATCCATTAAGAATCTTCGGTGAGTCGTTCAGTGTTCATCGACATTCTATAAAATACACGTCTATACTTTCTCCAAGACTAATTCATTGACAACAAAATTCAGTGGATGTATTGACGTTCATACTATTCACTAGGACCATTGATATTGTATACGACTGTAATCAACGGGTTTACTATCTGACCAAGTAGTGTAACCTTGACAGGACTGTCTGATAATGACAGTCATGATACATCTCAATGTCCGTTGCGACGATTTTGCAACTGTATCATGACTAATCATTCTAGGGTCATTACGTCTTTACCATATAAAAGAATAGATTATATATAGAAACTGCATATATTATTCATAATATAATGTTTTTACAGAAGTATTTAACAGAAATACAACCGGGAATTGGCGCTCTGAGCACCAACCCCAACAACCAGTGTCACATGGCATCACTCTATCTAAGGACATGTGTCCTAAAACTCAAGATGAGAGAAACAACATGAGTCAAATACCATTCGCCTCGGCAGTCGGATCGATCATGTATGCCATGATATGTACGCGACCTGATGTCTCGTATGCTTTGAGCATGTGTAGTCGCTATCAGGCCGATCCAGGTGATGGTCACTGGATGGCGGTTAAGAAAATCCTTAAGTATCTTAAACGAACTAAGGATGCTTTCTTAGTTTATGGAGATGGAGAACTTGAGGTAACTGGGTATACCGATTCAAGTTTCCAAACCGATAAAGACGACTGTAAGTCGCAATCCGGATACATATTTTTTTTGAACAACGGAGCAGTAAGATGGAAATCTTCCAAGCAAGAGATTGTTGCCGATTCAACAACAGAAGTGGAGTATAGTGCAGCAGTTGAAGCAGCAAAAGAGGCAGTTTGGATCTGTAAATTCCTAATTGGATTAGGAGTAGTTTCGTTAGCAGCTGAGCCCGTTCCATTGTATTGTGACAATAACGGGGCTATAGCGCAGGCTAAAGAACCGCGGTCTCATCAACGATCCAAGCATGTTCTTCGACGTTTCCATCTGATTCGTGAGATCATACATCGTGGCGATTTGAAGATCGAGAAGGTCGTATCAGATGATAACATTGCAGATCCGCTGACGAAAGCTATTTCACAGCAGAAGTTTGAGAAACATATACATAGTTCAGGTGTTAGATGCTTGAGTGACTGGCTATAGGCCAAGTGGGAGATTGTTAGACAATTTTGACCCATATCGTCACTGTTTGTAAAAGACATTGTGTTTTTATACAAAATTAACTATGTAGTAATGAAATTGCCTTTTATCGTTTCGTAATTTATTTACTCTGATATAGAAATGGTAGAAGTCCTTATGATTAGTTCCGGATTGAGATGATATGAGACAATATCAATCCATAAAGGTTTAATCATTAAATATCCCTAGTCGTAGTATTATCGAGACTGGACATCGATAATGCGGAATAGACTAGTATTGCACTTGTGCGCGTTGTGAGGGCATAACGGCACAGTTCTCATATGTTTAAGTATTGGATACTTATGCAAGTGTGATAGGAGGTTGTGTTTTACCGATGGTACGGAAAACAGCTTCGCTCTGGATAGACCCCGCGGAATCCCATTGGTAGTATGTATATGTGTCTATGGGAGTCCGCTTCAGGGTAGGTGTATTTGGTCTTAACCTGAGACTTGCATCGCTAGCACTTGCGACAATCGGTAAACTTTCGTTTTGGTCGTCCAGGGCTTTAACAGGTTCTGTGTACGCCTCTTCTAGGTTTATTGAGAATCGTAGTGTATTGGATGTGATGTCAAGATGGAAGTATCACTTCAGACATATGGAGATGATGATCATGCAGGGATTGAGAACTAGTTCTCTATAGTGTTGCAACCATCGAGATAATATGACAAGGTCATGATTATCCGATTCAAATAGACTAGTTGCTTGATATCCGATATGTGCTTCGTACGGGGCAGACACTATTCCAGCCCCAGGCCTTACACGTGACATCAGATACTGGATCGCTATACGCAATACTACGTATACTACGCCTGACATAGATTATATATATTCCAGTAAGAATATTTCTGGAGAATTGGGTAGGCACGGTGCTTTGCTAGAAGCCAACCATGTCTTGTAAATCGGTAAGCACGTGGTACGAGGTACTCA
>SKCR01048601.1:0-46013 GCA_019454045.1 Zanthoxylum bungeanum
TTGAAGCTACAAACTTCGTCGAATGGATCCCGCCTCATGGGTGAACCTCCCTAACACCTTCGCAAGTCTCGTAAGTGTGCTAGCACTTGTTTTTTTGCAACAAAAACACACTCATGCTTCCCTTGAAGCTCACGACAGTGAGCTGTGAAGAAGAGGAGAAAATAGCCCCTTGGGCGTGAATTGTGAGAGAGAAATGGAGGAGAGAAAAATGTGTATTAGTTAGTCAAAGCATTTTCCAAAATGCTTTATATATTTTCCAAGAAAATACATTAAAACAATTACCAAATAATACATCAAATAATAAAATGGTAAAAGTCTCACCAACTTACACTATTTCATCTACTTCCATCTACTATTCAATGTCACTTTATCAAAGTGACTTGATGTTAGTCAATCCATCAATCAATCAATCACATCCATCAATCAATCAATCACTCAAAGTGACTTTTGATTTGACGCTTGATGTGACGAATGATTTGACGCTTGATGTGACTTGCGTCGCCGCACTCGAATTCGAAATACGAATGTGCTCGCAATCACACTCGGGCTCGGGTTCGCTAATTCCAAATTAGCGAGTTTTCCGTTGCGTCGTAATTAAATGATTACGCCTAGCGAATTCACTATTCACGTCGCTAACGAATTAATTCTAAATTAATTCGTTCGCCCGAATTAAAATCCAATTTCAATTCCGCGTCGAAATCTAATTTCGTTTAATATATCGAATATATTAATTTACCGATTAATTCCAAATTAATCATTCTATCTCTTTAGACGATATTTTATCCTAGATAAAATATCTCTGTAATTAATCCTAGATTAATTTTCTCTCTCTCTTCTATACATATAATCCCAGATTATTAATGAGTGCGAATTATGCGTCATCGGTGAATTATCGGGAAGCGACCCATGAGATCCTCGGATAATTCGGCAGTAAATACGGTCGTCGGAATATCCGAATCACGTATATTGGCCCAGTATCGGATAGTCACGTGCTAGGGCTGGGGCTGGATAAGTGTCTGCCCCGTCCGAAGCACATATCGGATGTCTGATAACTAGTCTCTATAATCGGATATACATGACCTTGTCATAATATCCCGATGGCCGGCCAGCACTTAAGAGCACTAATACCGTATCCTGCGTGACATCATCTCCACTATGACTGGAGTGATACTTCCGTCTTGACATTACACCCAATACTCTACGATTCTCAATATACCCAGCATTGGCGTACACAGAACCGGTTAGAGTCCTGGACGACCTCAACTAAAGCATATTGATTGTCGTAAGCATTAGCGGTGTAAGTCTCAGGTTAAGACCATACACACCTACCCTGATGTCGGACTCCCATAGACACATAGTCATAATACCAATGGGATTCCGAGGGGTCTATCCAGAGCGAAGCTGTTTCCCGTACCATCGGTGAAACACAACCTCATATCGCACTTGCATAAGTATCCAATACTTATATATATGAGAACTATGCCGTTGTGCCCTCACAACGTGCACAAGTGCAATACTAGCCTATTCTACATTATCGATGTCCAGTCTCGATAATACTCCGGCTAGGGATATTTAATGATTAATCCTTCGTGGACTGATACTGTCTCATATCATTCTCAATCCAGGAACTAATCATAGGGACCTCTCTTCATTTATATATCTAAGGTGATCTAATCACAAATGATGAGAGTGCAATTTCCTTGTCACATAGTTAATTTGTACAACAACACTATGATCTGTACAAATAGTGACGCTATGGGTCATATTATCCAACACACAATAGTAGTGCATATCGATTTTTGGTAAATAAGTCTTAAATTCCTAACATTAATCCGAATATGATAATTGAGTCAATGAATGAGACATTTTTTGAAAAGACATTTCCTTGAAAGGAAAAACAAAGAACATAGTGTCTCAAAAGAACTATTGACACTGTCAAAGACAGTGATCAGGCTGACCAAGAGTCAGATCAACATGAAAATGTTGAGACAATTGAACCTAGACGTGGCAAAAGAGCTAGAACGTCTAAGTCATATGGACCCAATTTTTTTACATACTTGTTAAAAAATGAGCCTCAAAGCTATAAAGAAGCAATTTCTTCGTCAGAGGCACCTTTATAGAAATAGGCTATCAACAGTGAGATTGATTCCATCCTACAAAACCATACTTGGGAGTTGGTTGATCTTCCTCCAGGTTGTAAGCCATTAGGCTACAAATGGATATTCAAACGGAAGATGAAACTGGATGGATCAATAGATAAGTACAAGGCAAGACTTGTCATAAAAGGTTATAGACAAAAGGAAGGCCTTGATTATTTTGATACTTATTCACCAGTGACTCGTATCACATCAATAAGAATGCTCAAAGCCATAGCAGCTATATTTGGTCTTGAAATACATCAAATGGATGTAAAGATGGCATTCTTAAATGGTGAACTAGATAAGAGATTTACATGGAACAACCAAAAGGTTTCAATGTTCCGGGACAAGAACAGAAGGTGTGCAAACTAATAAAGTCCTTATACAGATTAAAACAAGCACCTAAACAATGACATGAAAAATTTGACAAAGAGATGTTGTCAAGTGAGTTCAAAATCAATGAGTGTGTATACACCAAATCAACTCAAAAAGGATATGCCATTGTGTGTCTCTACGTAGACGATATACTAATAATTGGTAGTAATCATGAGATGATTCAGTCTACCAAGAAAGTATTGACAAGCAAATTTGATATAAAATATTTATGAGTAGCTAATGTGATCTTAGGAATTAAGATTTCCAGAACATCAGATTGGTATATATTATCTCAGACTCACTATGTTGAGAAGATACTTGAGAAATATAATAAAGGAGATCTAAATATAGCTAGAACTCATGTAGACCTAACTTTTCACTTATCAAAGAATATTGTCTCAAACGTATCGCAATTAGAGTATTCGAGAATCATCAGAAGTCTGATGTATCTCACAAATTGCACACGACCTGATATCGCTCAAGTTGTAAACAAGATTAGTAGATATACGAGCAATCAATGACATAACCACTGGAAAAACATAGTAAGAGTTTTGAGGTATCTGAGAGAAACTTCAAAATATGGTCTGCATTATACGAGATATCATGTTGTTCCAGAGGGATACAGTGATGCTAACTGGATATCAGATAAAGTGGATTCCAAATCTATGAGTGGATTTATTTTCACACTTGATAGTGCAGCCGTGTCATGGAAATCCTTGAGGCAAACATGTATTGTCCGGTCTACTATGGAATCAGAGTTTATAGCATTAGACAAAACAACGAACGAAGTGGAATGGCTTCTAAATTTCCTAGAGGATATTCCAAATTGGCCCAAACTAGTGCGAGTGATAGTATATATTGTGATAGTCAATCATCTATTATGAGAGCCCAAAATACAATGTATAATGGTTAGTCCCAACACATACATCGCAGACATAATACCATACGATAACTGCTCTCAAGTGGCATAATTTCTACAGATTATGTCAAATCGAAGGAAAACCTAGCGGATCCACTTACTAAAGGTTTACCTAGAGAGCAAGTTCACAAGTCATCGAGGGGAATAGGCTTGAAGCCTATAAATTAGGAATTGTCACTGTGGAAACCTAACCTAGCTGACTGGAGATCCCAAGATCTAGATTCAAAATGGACAACTAAAACTTTGTGCAATTCAAAACAAGCACTGTAGAGTTTTATACTCTTTCCCATTCCTGTAATAACGCAGAGTGCTGTCTGTCAAGGCTAGGATAAACTAAGGTTTTTAATGATCACTATATTAGGAGAAGAGTCCTAATGTGGGTAAAGGTAAATTACCTCTTTATAGAAGATCACCTATTTCAAGTAAGAAGTGAGACCGCTTTCGTAGGAGTTTTATAAGGCTGAATTCTCTAAAGTACTTGATGAATTGATGACCAATATTCAAGGTAGAAATGAACACAACTGTAGAACGAGAAATGGTCGAAGTAATGTTGTGTGTTGGCAACTGTCTTGTTAACACCAATGGTAGAACAGTTCAAGACAATGGGTCACTGGTTTGCCAAGTAAATCCAATTGTCATTCACTAGGAAAGGTTCAAGGCAAAAACTACCTATTTCGATTTAGCTTTATTTCACGGAAACTCTCTTAAGTGTCTGCATCAATATTTAGAGAATTGTGGGGGATTGTTGTAAATTCTCTAAATATATAGTATGTGTGTAGGAGGGTAATGTCCTTTAGGTTGTGTCTTATAGGAAAGACACAAACATGTAGGGACATGTCCTTTAAATTGAAAGGATGAACTCTAGGCCTCAAAGGGCATAAGGGAAGGGGTATAACCCTTGGGAGGGTTACACCCCAAACCAAAGGGTGCCCTCAAAGGCACCCTTCCATGCCTATAAATTAAGAGGCCTTGAGTTCATTTGAGGATCCAGAAAATTCATAGAAGTTTGAGTCATATTTTTAGAGTCAATAGAGAGTTTCTATCATTTGTCCTTGTTCAATTTCTTGTCAAAGGAGTGCCCCTTATACAAGAAGCATCCAAGTGATCATGGGAGAACGTTAGCCATCAAAACTATCCGTATAGCACAGAGGCAGGTCTAATTAGTTTTTAAGGACAGAGGCAACTCAACTTGGACATCAGTTTGATCAAGTTTTCCACATTTCCAGGTTTTTCTATGTCTTATGGCTATTTCCAATTTGGCATGTTAATGTATATTTGATTCTGGTTTTGGAATGATTAAGATTAGTTTAGCATGGTAATTTCGTTTGATGACACTAAATTTAACCACAGTTTTGAGAAAGAAGAATAAGGTATTTTTGTCTAAAATGATGAATTTGTCCATTTTTTGAAAGAAAAAATATGTTGCCCAAATTTAATATTGAGTTTCAAAAAGCTCAAATTTGATAATTTCCCTTGTTTATATATATGTGTGTTAGTTATTAGTTATTGTAGGACACAAAAATCGACGACGCTGTTATAGGCTCGCGGCCCGGTCGGGAGTACGGAGTAGCCCGCGGAGGACTAAACCGGTGAAATAAAATGGAGTCGCCACCCAGTGTGAACTGGGAAATGGTTTAAGGCCGCACTCACCCCTCGCAAGGGAAGACCTCAAACCGTTGGGTTCGGAATGGTCCCTTACTTATGCCACTTGTAATGAATGGATTTGTGCAATAATCTAACCAAGTCTACGCAATATACATATGTAAGAATAACCTATATCTAAGTTTGCATACAACATATATCTAAGTTTGCATGCATAAAAGTAAATCGACATGACGACAAGCACACAATTTCATGAACATATGCGAGAATGTTTCCTCAAGTAGTACGTGGAGTTGTATCCCAAGTACAAACCGCACTACCGTCCATTCAGATTCGGCTACAAAATTTACGTATAGGTTTCCATCCGATATACCACGAGAGGCAACACTCAAGCATTAACACAACACAATCATTAACCCAATGTTGACATACATGAAATATGATAATGCATATAACTATAAATAACCAAAGAGAACAAAACAAATGTGGAATAATAAAACAACAATAAACGAAAATTAAATGCGAAATAATAAAAGACTAATAATGCGAAATAATGCGGAATAATAAACATGTGACCAAAGAACTTGGCTGTTTTCAATATAGGACTTCGCATGCCCGGTTCAACATATTCCACGTCCAACCAAGCATGCCGTGTCCGGGATAACAAAATAAAATATAACAAAGGGTGCCCTCAGGTCTTACCTTTTAAGTCGCTTCTTGGAAGTGTGTTACGTGGCCGTCGGAAGGGTTAATGCTCCGCAACTTTTCCAGTTCACTGGTTCAATGTTTTCCTTTGTCGCCTAACTGTTTTGGGCTGCTTTTTTCTCTGTTTTGAGCTGCTGTTTTGCGAGTGAATTCGGTGATATAGGGGACAGTTTTGGGGTGTTTGTGGGGGGCAGATTCGGGACTGTTTTTAAGTATTTGTAGGGGCTGATTCAGGACTGTTTTTAGGTGTATGTAGGGGGTGATTCGGGACTGTTTTGGAGTATATTTTTGGGACGGTTTGGGAGCAGATTTTATGTGTGCTGTGTGAGTTAATGAGAGGCGTGCATTGGATGATTGCCGAGAGAAGTTGGCCAGTTTGTGCATGGCGTGTATGGTCTGTGTGAGGAACGTAAGTGATGTCTGGTTGCATGGAGTGAGAATTGAGGGTCTTTGGTTCACGTGTGCATGGTGGCAGGTTGTTGTGTCTGTGTGTGCGAGTGAGTGGTCTGTGGGCGTTATTTGTCTAATAAGGATGGTTTGAAGGGGCTGCCGAGAGTGAGCTTTTAATTCGGTTTAGGTCTGTAACTTGGGGTTTATGGTCTGCCTTGTGAAGGGTTTGTGGAATGGCTGCTCGTGGGTTCCTAGTGGAGGGGGGTTGTTGGTGCGCCAAGGGTTTTCACGTGTTGATTCTTGTTGATGCCGAGAGGGGTGGCTAGTATGGGTCATTTTTAGGGTTTATTTATTTTGTTTGGTGAAGATGAGAGATGAGAGAGTGGAGAGCTGGGCGTGTGAGCGAGAGAGATCCCTAGGGTTTTAGTTTGTGTGTCTTTTTATAAGAGTGGGTTAGGGTTGTCCTTGTATGGGTAGGAAATGAAGATTGTGTGATCATGGGGAAGATTTAATTGGTTTGTTAGAAGGAAAGGATTTATTTAATTTAGGAAGGTGATTTATTTAGTTTTGGAAAGAGATTTATTTAATTTAGGAAGAAGGATTTGATTTGATTTTATTTAGTTTATGCATGTGATTTAATTTAATTAGGAAGGTGATTAATGAGATTTTAACATGTGTTTAATGTGTTTGAATATTTTTGGATGTGATTTAATGGGCTTGGAGGCTTATGGGCGTGTAGGATGGCTAGCTGGTGGGCTTGGGCGTGTGGTTGGTGGTGTGTGGGCTTAGGTGTATGGCTTAGTGTAGGTTGAAGGGGTTTTGGGCCAAGGATGAATTTTAAAATACAGATCCAACGAGCTAAACAAACGAATTAAGTCCAACAAGGTATAAATTTCTGAATTTTCCCTTCTAACGTCCATTTACCGCGACTTCCGCAACTTAAAGGGTAATGCCTCTGTACGAGGCTCATCATCTGGACTTATATACAAAAATGAAGTGCCTACAGTCGCCCCCACTTTGATGGGACTTGTTCAGTGTTTGACAATCCTATCAAAGTTATGCAGTGTATTTTCACTTACTTGGCTTGCCAACTGCCGCTTGACTTGCATGTTGCTTCGAACTGAGTTGATCTGGTGATGAGGTGCTGCGACCCCTGAGGTTCATCCCTGTAAGATGCTGCGATCTCTAGGAATCACTACCGAACTAAACTGATATGGTGGGGAGGTGCTTCGTGTTAGGTTTCTACTATAGTCCCAAGATCATTCAAGCATTTAAACATGTGAATACAATAAAGAAGTATGGCGGAATCATACTTACAATGAACGGATTTGCGATGCGATGACAACAAAAATTCTGCTCCAAGCTTTCTTCTTTGTTGGTTTCGGCTTTGCTCTTCTTTATGCTCCATTTGTGTTCTTCAAGCTCCAAGCTTTGATTTGAGATTCCAAGTTCAAGGGTTTTTTTCCCTATCACATTTGGATGACTCTTTAGTGTGCTAGCACTTGGAAATTTTGCCACAAAATTTCCCTAAGGGTTCTTGTAGTTCTCGGCATTGAAAAGAACAAATGAGAGAAAAATGGCCCAAGGCCGAAGGAGAGGAGGAAGAGAGAAAGAGTTGTGTGTTTGTTATGTAATCTACTACACAAAAAATGAAAGTCAAATATTAAAATAATAAAATATGATATATGTCTTTCAACCATCACATTAGTGTGTTTCATACTCAACCATCAACCAACAACTTCCATCACATTAAAGTGATAAAGTTGACTAGTGATGTGACGCTTGATGTGACTTGTGGGCCCCACTTGATTCGAAATACGAGTGGGCCCACAAACACTCCCGGGCTCGGGTTCGCTAATTTCGAATTAACGAATTTTCCGTTGTGACGTAATTAAATCAAATTTAATTAAATAATTATGCCTAGCAAAATTACTATTCACGTCGCTAGCGAATTAATTCTAAATTAACTCGTTGCCATAATTAAAATCTAATTTTAATTCCGCGTCGAAATCTAATTTCGTATAATATATCGAATATATTATTTTATCGATTAATTCCAAATTAATCGTTCTCTCTCTTTAAATAATATTTTATCCCAGATAAAATATCTATGTAATTAATCATAGATTAATTTTCTCTCTCTATTAATCTATGCATAAGTATCCAATACTTAAATATATGAGAACTATGCCGTTATGCTCCCACAACGCGCACAAGTGTAATATTAGTCTATTCCGCATTATCGATGTCCAATCTCGATAATACTCCGACTAGGGATGTTTTAATGATTAAACCTTCATGGATTGATACTGTCTCATATGTTATCAATCCGGAACTAATCATATGGACTTTTATCATTTATATATCCCGATAATCTAATTACAAATGATACAAGAGCAATTTCCTTTATCACATAGTTAATTTGTACAACAACACCATGATCTGTACAAATAGTGATGTTATGGGTCATAATTGTCCAACACTCTCCCACTTGGCCTATAGCCAATCACTCAAGTGTCTTACACTTGAACTATGTACGGTTCGCTCAAACTTCTGCTGAGAAAATTCTTTCATTAGCGGATTTGCAAAGTTATCATCTGATACGATTTTTTCGATCATCACATAGCCACGATGTATGATCCGAACGAATCAGATGAATAGTTGAAGTATGTACTTGGATCGTTGATGAGACCTTTAATTCTTTAGCTTGTGCTGTAGCCTAGCTCAGCTGCTAACAGAACTACTCCTAATCTAATTAGGATTATTAAGATCCAAATGGCTTCTATTGCTGCCTCAGCTGCAGTAATATTCCGCTTTTGTTGTTTATTCGGTAACAATATCTTGCTTGGAAGATTTCCAGCTCATTGTTCCGTTATTCAAACTATATAGTATCCTTTATTACGACTTATAGTCGTTTTTATCGGTTAGGAAACTTGCAACGGTGAATCCAGTCACTTCAAGTTATCCTTCTCCATAGTATAAGAAAGCATCCTTAGATCATCTATGATACTTAAGGATGTTCTTAACATCAATCCAGTGACTATCACTTGGATTGGCCTGATTGTGACTCCATATGCTCAAAGCATATGAGACACCAGGTCACGTATATTTATTTCAATGTACGAGTTCTCGGAGAGTTCCAACAACTTTTAGATCTATCCTAGTAGATCTTTATTCCTAGAATAAAGGTTGTTTCTCCCAAGTATTCTACGGAGAATTTTTATGAAAGCCAAGCTTTTACCGATTGTATTATAGGAATATCATTTCCAAGAAATGATATGTCATCATTATTTAGGACAATCACTGTCAGTGTGCTCCCACTATCCTCCTTATATACACAAGAATCATTTTTCGTTTTAAATTAAATCATTTACCATTATGATTACATCAAAACGATAGTTCAAAGAACGTAATGCTTGCTTCAATCCATAAATGGATCGAATAACTTGCAAACCTTGTTTGCTTGTTTTGGTATGACAAAACCGTCAGGATGTTGTAAACATCCTCCAAAAGGTTTCCGTTTAAGGAAAGCGATTTTGACGTCCAGCTGCCATATTTCATAAATGAAACATGCAGTATTAGCAAGCATTATCCAAATGGATTTAATCATGGCAACGGTTAAAAGGTTTCGTCGTAATCGACACAATGTTGATAACGATACCTTTTCACTACAAGCCTAGCTTAGTACGTTGGTATGTTGCCATCTATGTATGTCTTCCTTGAAGTCATATACAGTACCAATAGGCACAATGCCTTCCGGTACATCAACCAATTCCCAAACTCGGTTGGTTTACATGGAATCCATTTGGACTTCATGACATTTTGTCATGAAAGGAGTTGATACCTTGTATCACTCCCTCATACGTAGTCGGTTTGTGTTCCTCAATAAGATTGACATCTTTATGAGGTGAGATCAGAAACCCATACCTCCCAGGTTGTTTTCTGACTCTCTCCGACTTACGTGGTTCTTGTGTATTCGAAGATTATTGGTACAGTTTCATCCTTGATGAACTGTTTGTGTTCCATTAAGAAATCGGTGCCTGGAATAGTATTACTTCGATTTTCATCGAGTTTTACTTTCCTCCCACTTACCACTGCTTATAGGTATTCCTCTTAGGTTTCCCTGGGAAAACCTACAATTAGGCACTTATCCGATTTGGGTTCTAGTTTGGTATCATCCAAACATATGCCCAGCATTCCCAAATCTTCAGGAATGAGGAAACCCGATTTCTTTCCTGTTAATATCTAATATTAAATATGTCAAACAAATTTTCATGGAACCTTATTCAAAATAAGTTTTGCACTGTTTAATGCATATCCCTAGAAGGAAAATGGTAGCTCAAAGCGACTCATGATTAACCTTACTATGTCCAACAAGGTTCGGTTTCTTAGTTCGGACACACTGTCAAACAGAGGTGTTCCGGGAGGAGTCCACTCTGAAAGAACACTATACTCTTTCAAGTAATCGAGAAACTTATTGCTTAAGTATTTTCCATCACAGTTCAATCGTGATGTATTAATACTCTAGCCGATCTGTTTGTTTACTTCGTGTCGAAACTCTTTGAATTTATCAAAATTTTCCGATTCGTGTTTCAAAAGAAACACATAACCATAATGCGATGCCACATCCGTAAAGGTTACGAAGTGTTCATATCCACCTCTAGCCTAGCTAGATATGGGCCCACTAACGTAACTATGAACTTGGGCTAACAGATCGATGGCACTTGTACTTTTACCAAGTAAAAAGTGTTTTAGGCACTTTGCCTAATAAACTAGATTCTTAGACATCATTTGAATAGAATCAAATCTGTCCTAGTATCGACTCTTCGAAAGTGTGGATATACGAGTCTTGTTTAATGTGTCCCAGAAAACAATGCCACAAATAAGTCTCATCTGATAAATTCAGTTTGAGCTATTTGTTTTTCATGTCATATGTATGAGATTCATTTATATTTAAAATATAAATACTGTTATTCACATCTAATGTGTTTATCTCAATATCATCTTTATAAAATAAAATACTTTAGTGTTCTAGAATATAGAGGTATACCCGCAACGAGTTATACGCTGATATAGAGATAATGTTTCTAGTCAAACTAGTTACATTGTAACAGTTTCCTAATTTAAGTACACACCCGAAGGGTAGTTCCTAAACTTAGGTTTCTACGGTTAAAACAGCGACTCTCATCCCATTTCCGACTCGCATGTAAATCTCAAATGAAGTCAATATCCTGCTAATCAGCAGATTCTGCACATCAGTACATATTTATGTACAACACTTATTATCAAAATCCAATTTTGAAACCAGTAGTGAACATGTTTATGACAAACATACTTGAAGCTGGAGCCTTGCCCCTCTTCTCTTCCTTCATGTCTGCCTTGTTCATACGGCAGTCACGTATCCAATGACCCCGTTTTCCACAGTTTAGGGAGACATCTTGGGATATGTCATTTGTCTTCCTAGAAGACTATGATGATTTTGCCTTTGCCCCCTTTTAGAAGCTCTAGCTTTGCCTCCTAGAGCATAGCCATCAACTCTCCAAGAGTTTACTCTTGGTTCATAATGAACCTGCCCCAGTTTTTGGGTAGAGACTATAAGATCAAATCTTTGGCAGTCTCAGCCACGTAGGTAATGCCCAGCTAACCTAGCTGATCGATGTCAGCAATCATCTGTGACACCTAGTGCTCGACAGATGTACCCTTTGACATACACGAGCTAAAGAGCTTCTTATGCAATTTGTACTTCTAAGATTTAAGAATAAATCTATAAAGATCTTTAATTTCATCATCATGGTACAATGATCTAATCCTTAATTTTGACCACAGAATTAAAGAGTCATTGTGGTAAGTATAAATGATTGAGCACTAAAGTTATCATCACATGAATATTCCAAATATCATGTTCTACTATTTGCTCAACTCCGGACTTAGGCCCAACAGGTTTCTCTATCAAATAAAGTAACTTCTTAGTTTCCAGGACTATCCTGAAGTTTTATTCCCAATCTGAAAATTAAACCCGTTTAATGACATTTTTAACCATGTTTATATTTTAAACGCTAATCTTTCATTTATCTTGATTGCTATAGTCCAACTATCCAATCAACGATTTCAGGTACTATTAATTATAATGATTACTATAATCTAACTATATAATCAACTATAATTTGATTATTAAAATTCAAATATATTGATTACTATAATCCAATTATATAATCAACTATAATTGAAGTAGTTTGAATATAGTCCAACTATTTTAATTAAAACAACGATATTAGTCCAACTAATATTTATTCGAGTAATGACGAAAAATTGAAATGAGCGCGTATTGGTAAGTATCTAAACGAAATTGCAAATTTAATACTTGCCTCCCACTATTTTTCGACGAGCCTTTAACCCTCTGTTGAGTACTCGGGAAACCTTGTTTCCTAGTGGGCTAGGATCCCATTAAATAACACACAACCCTGACTTTGGCCAACAAGCTGTATGATATTTAACTAGGTAGATCTCTAAGATCAATTGGATCTTATCCAATTCCTAGATCCATTAGGTGGACATCCAAGTCTGAAACATATATCTTATATATGCCAATATATCCAATATATTCCCCAACCTTTTTCCTCTGAATCAATTAAGCTTTGGCTTTGGCACAACAGACTTAATGATTCCAGTTAAGCGGGACCCATTGACTTTGGAAAGCTTCGTAATCGATGTCGATGTACAAGAAATGATCTTGACTTTGGCCAACAAATCACAACTTGGACAAGACACGCGATATGAAACAAAGCCTTCATTATTCAAACACATCCGCGATGGACAAAGGCCTTGACTTTGGCCAACAAACCAGTGTCAATCTTGGATCTTGAGTAAGAATCACTCAATGGAAGGAAAACGCTTAATATATGTTGAGGGTTTTTCGCGTAATTGGCAACCAATTAATTATCTTTGTTAAGGTCTCATCATACACCCTTAAACATGCATTCTAAAAACATAATAAGGCGCATAAATAAATTTAATAATGATATGCGGATGGATATTTAAAACACATGTTCCTAGAAAAAATCTCTCCATTTCCTCTCTCCCGCTAGCACAAATCTTACTTCTACCCAATTACATAACACTTCTAAAGAAACCCCATTTACATTGAGGGGAATAGGTGAGAAGAGAAATACAAAGAGTCCAAAGGTAATAGGCTGGACACGCAGGTCCAATTAATAAATTCTAAATTTATTACAACATTTTCCAAAATTGCCATCACCCATCTAATATCAATCCGATATACATTATTCATACATCACATCCATGTATTCACACAAAGCATGTTATCAATCAATCTAATCCAATTAATTAATCTGAAATTAATGACCATCCAATGTTCAAACAACGATTCGATTTTGCGCGAGTCCAACTCGTTTTAAGAATAAGTACTCAAAGTACGAATTCTCGAATTATATTAAACTATAACATTAAATCCAATTTAATTTGTAATCAATACTAATTCTACATTTAACTCCAAATTAAATAATTACACTTTATTATTGTGCCTTTAGCGAATTAGATTCTAAATCTAATCTTTTCGGGTCTCAAAACCCAATTAACATCCGATGTCAATTTAATTAAAGTCCAATGGGCTTTCAATTAATTTATAAGGCATGGACTTTGGTCAATATGGGTCAAACCCAAATACCAAAGCCCAATTAAGGAATCACCATTATTTGACAAAATCAATTTAGGCCCAATTAAAATTTTAAACGTCCATTATATTATATTTGGACTTTATGGATATGGTTTTGGGCCCAATTGGATCCAACCAATTAAACTAAACCATACTTGGCCCAACCAACCCATTAAGCCCAAATACAACTTTTCAAGCCCAATTCCAAAATAAGCCCAATTAATTTAAATCACAAAATTCCAAATTTCACAATTAAATTAATCTAAGTGTATAGCCATAATTAATTAGTCAAATTAACTTTTCCAAAATACCAATTTACACAATTAATTATGCTAATTATCATCAACACATGTCCAACATTATTGAATCAAAAATCAATTCATTTTCCATGCTACAAAGTCACGGTATTATAGGGAATTTTTGTCCAATTCCGATTTCAATCCAATTGAATCCTAAATCAACATTTCCCAAGTCTTTCAAACTCATCCAATGATTCAAAAAAATAAATTACCATGACATTTAGGGTACTCAAAGTTTCGGCCAAGCCAATAATTTGGGGAAAATTTGATCCAATTAAATTTTCATCAAATTGATCATGCATAACACTATGTTATCATCATTCAAGCATACTCAAACAATCAATTTCATCCAAACATGCTCAAATCAATTTTACCCTAAATCCAATTTCATGCTTAAATAAGGCTCAAGATACCATTGTTAGGTTTCTACTATAGTCCCAAGATCATTCAAGCATTTAAACATGTGAACACAATAAAGAAGTATGACGGAATCATACTTACAATGAACAGATTTGCGATGCGATGACAACAAAAATTCTGCTCCACGCTTTCTTCTTTGTTGGTTTCGGCTTTGCCCCTCTTTGTGCTCCATTTGTGTTCTTCAAGCTACAAGCTTTGATTTGAGATTCCAAGCTCAAGGGTTTTTTTCCCTATCACCTTTGGATGAATCTTTAGTGTGCTAGCACTTGGAAATTTTGCCACAAAATTTCCCTAAGGGTTTTTGTAGTTCTCGGCATTGAGAAGAACAAATGAGAGAAAAATGGCCCAAGGCCGAAAATTGGAGGGGAGGAAGAGAGAAAGAGTTGTGTGTTTGTTGTGAAATCTAATACACAAAAAATGAAAGTCAAATATCAAAATAATAAAATATGATATATGCCTTTCAACCATCACATTAGTGTGTTTCACACTCAACCATCAACCAACAACTTCCATCACAATAAAGTGATAAAGTTGACTAGTGATGTGACGCTTGATGTGACTTGTGGGCCCCACTTGATTCGAAATACGAGTGGGCCCGCAAACACTCCCGGGCTCGGGTTCGCTAATTTCAAATTAACGAATTTTCCGTTGTGACGTAATTAAATCAAATTTAATTAAATAATTATGCCTAGCAAAATTACTATTCACGTCACTAGCGAGTTAATTCTAAATTAACTTGTTCGCCCGAATTAAAATCTAATTTTAATTCCACTTCGAAATCTAATTTCGTATAATATATCGAATATATTATTTTATCGATTAATTCCAAATTAATCATTCTCTCTCTTTAAATAATATTTTATCCCAGATAAAATATCTCTGTAATTAATCTTAGATTGATTTTCTCTCTCTATTAATTAATCTCAGATTAATTATGTATGAGTCATACGTCATCGGTGAATCTTTGGGAAGCGACCCATGAGATCCCCAGATATGTTGGCAGTAAATCTGGTCATCGGACTATCCGAACACGTACGTACGTTTTTACCGATTTACAAGACATGGTTGGCTTCTAGCAAAGCACCGTGCCTACCCAATTCTCCAGAAATATTCTTAAAGGAATATGTAATCTGTATCAGGCGTAGTATACGTAGTATAGCGTATTGCGATCCAGTATCGGATGTCACGTGCTAGGCCTGTGGCTGGAATTGTGTCTGCCCCGTATGAAGCACATATCGGATCTCTGGTAACTAGTCTCTATAATCGGATAAACATGACCTAGTCATAATATCCCGATAGCTGCAGCATATAAGAGCACCAGTTCCGTATCCTACGTGATCATCATCTCGACTATGACTGGAGTGATACTTCCATCTTGACATCACACCCAATACACTACAATTCTCAATATACCCAGAAGAGGCGTACACAGAATCGGTTAAAGCCCTGGACGACCAAACACAAAGTATATTGATTGTCACAAGTATTAGCGGTGCAAGTCTCAGGTTAAGACCAAATACACCTACCCTGATTCAGACTTCCATAGACACATAGTCATACTACCAATGGAATTCTGAGGGGTCTATCCAGAGCGAAGCTGTTTCCGTACCATCGGTAAACACAACCTCCTATTACACTTGCTTAAGTATCCAATACTTAAATATATGAGAACTATGATGTTATGCTCCCACAACGCGCACAAGTGTAATACAAGTCTATTCCGCATTATCGATGTCCAATCTCGATAATACTCCGACTAGGGATGTTTTAATGATTAAACCTTCATGGATTGATATTATCTCATATTTTATCAATTCGGAACTAATCATATGGACTTTTATCATTTATATATCCCGGTAATCTAATTACAAATGATAAAAGAGCAATTTCCTTTGTCACATAGTTAATTTGTACAACAACACCATGATCTGTACAAATAGTGATGATATAGGTCATAATTGTCCAACACTCTCCCACTTGGCCTATAGCCAATCACTCAAGTGTCTTACACTTGAACTATGTACGGTTCGCTCAAACTTCTGTGTGGGCCTCGACCATGGGACGTATCCCAAACTGCTGATGATGTGTGGGCCTCGACCTTGGGACACATCCAAAAAACTGCTGTGTGGGCCTCGACCTTGGGATGTATCCCAAACTGCTGATGATCTGTGGGCCTCGACCTTGTGACTCATCCAAAACTACTACTGATGTGTGGGCCTCGACCTTGGGACGCATCCCAAACTGCTGATGATGTGTGGGCCTCGACCTTGGGACGCATCCCAAACTGCTGATGATGTGTGGGCTTTGACCTTGGGACGCATCCCAAATTGCTGATGATGTGTGGGCCTCGACCTCGGGATGCATCCCAAACTGCTGATGATGTGTGGGCCTCGACCCTGGGACGCATCCCAAACTGCTGATGATGTGTGGGCCTCGACCCTGTGACTCATCCCCAAAACTGATATTAGGTGGGCCTCGACCCATGTTACATCCCCGGAGTGCCATTCTCGGCATACTGAACCTCATCCCCGAGGCATTGCTGATGTGATGGTTCCTTCCTGAATCATGCTGTATGAGAAAGGGTAGACTGGTCGCCCCAAGTCTCGGTTCATTCTTCAGTTCTTTGCTGCTTTCAGTAGGTCAAGGTAGATCTCCTAATGTGATGTTCGTACCCACCGACTATACTGCCTCTCACGAGATAATCCCGATAGCTAAACATATTTTCGTCCTCAACGGATGCCTAGCGTCGAAACCAGAGAACCTTCAAAGTACTTGATGCAACTCAAATCCGACCTTATGAATAAATGATCTGAACTAGACTCCAAGTGTATGTGTGCCAAGGTTCTTTCGCAGCTTAATCCTTAAGTAAGCCAACTCGATGATTTTTTCTCGGAGAAATGAATCAGTGGGTCTAACCAACCGAGATGTCTTGACCATGCTCTGCGATTACTTCCTCGTACTTAATATGATATGGTTTTTTTTCTATTTCGTCTTTTTTTTTCAACGCACCTACCCTTTAAGGTAGCATTTCTCCTCATGGTGGTCCTAATACTCGCTCATGGGTAGTTTCACGCTTATTGGTTATAGGGGGTTTATTTTTCCTCTTTGAAGATTTTTTCTTCATTTTCAACCATATCACATATCGTAACACGAGTAAACCAGGATGGACATCTAAGCAAACGGTCATTCACTGATCCACCATCTCTTCAACTAGTCGTCTCGCCTACTACTCAGGCTTCCACCGCTAAGATCCTGTAATTAAGTGCCCGCGAGTCTAGCCGAGATCAACCACTCAGAATACCGGATGAGAGCACATCTCGCACTTATCGTTTCTAAGGTTTCACCATACATCAAACAATTTCATCACCGGACATATGTCTAACCATCAAGGATTTTTTTTTTTTTTTCGATCGACTGGAATTCTTCCTTTCAACCGCTGATAATGTGGGCCTCAACCCTGGGATCCATTCCCGAAACTGACACTCATGTGGGCCTCAACCCTGGGATTCATTTCCGACTGATACTGATGTGGGTCTCAACCCTGGGGTTCATTCCCGAAACTGATACTGATATGGGCCTCAACCCTGGAATCCATTCCTGAAACTGATACTGATATGGGCCTCAACCCTGGGATCCATTCCTGAAACTGATACTGATGGGTTGCTGATTCTAGTTGGCTTACATTTGCCGCTTTCTCATTCTTTTTGAAACCTGTAAATACAAAACAGAACAAACACAAAAAAATGCAAGTACGTTACGTGTATGCATGCATGCATGAAGGAATTTCATATTCCGTTGGGTTAGGTCTTCCGCCAGTCCTCCTGGTGATCGCTCGGTCTTCTCTCCCTCAGGAAAAATATTGCGTCAATCTATCCATGTTGATCGGTTCGGTGAACTCATTCTCTTCCAAATCTGACAGTTTCACTACCCCATTTCCCATGACTTTCTGGACTATGTAGGGTCCTTCCCAGTTACGTCTGAACTTTCTTCTCGGGTCTGTCGTCGACAGCTTTGACTACTTAAGTACCAGATGACCCTTTCTAATCTTAGTAGGACGCACCTTCTTGTTGAATGCTCGAGCCAACCTCTTCTGGTATAACTGCATATTACATAAAGACTTCATTCTCTTTTCATCCAGTAATGCTAACTGTTCAAATCTTTGCGAGGCCCATTCTTGTTCAGGTAACTCTGCTTCTGCTAATACCCACATAGACTGTATCTCAACTTCCATTGGCAGTACTGCTTCCATCCCATAGACAAAAGAGTAAGGCGTGGCTCGTTGCTGTTCTCACAGAAGTTCTGTACCCCCACAAGGCGTACGGCAGCTTATCGGCCCAATCTTTGTAGTTCTTCACCATTTTGGCTAACATCTTCTTTATTGTTTTATTGGCTACCTCGACTGCCCCATTCACTTGTGGTCGGTAAGGTGACGTAATTGTGATGTCCTATCCCATACCTCTGAAGCATTGCCTTTGTTTCTCCTTGAAACTGGACTCAGTTGTCTGTTACTACGTGATGCGGCATCCCATATCGACAAATGATGTTCCAGGCTATGAAATTTGCCATCTACTTTACTGTGACATTGCGAAATGACTCGGCTTCCATAAGGACCTGATTATACCCTGATAACCCATCTGTGAATGAGTACATGGGAGATAACGTCGCACTATCAACCAGTACGTCTATATGGGGTAAAGGAAAATCATCATTCGGGCAAGCTTTGTTAAGGTCTCTATAATCCACGCACATTCTGACTTTCCCATCTTTCTTCGGCACTGGCACAATGTTTGCCAACCACTCGGGGTACTTCACTACTTCCAGAAATCCGACATCTATTTGTTTATTGACTTCCTCTCTAACCTTCTCGGCACACTCAGGTCTTATCCTTTGGAGCTTCTGCTTTACCGGCTTCATGTTTAGATAAGTAAGTGTCGTGTGCTAGGCGATGCTTCTATCTACTCCAGGCATGTCTTCATAGGACCAAGCGAATACTTTGGGATATTTGACTAACGTCTCCTCTAATTTATTCCGCTCCTCAGAGGCAACCACACTTGCAATTAAGACCTCATTGGGGCTTTCAAGCATACCAAGGTTAAATGCGTTTGTTTTGGTTGAGTTAATGTCAAATATACTCAAGTCGTGCAAGTTGAAATGAAGATACTCAGGCAAGTAAGCGAAATGAATGTCTTTATTATTAATGGATGCGAGATCACAATTGGATAAGATCGGGAAAAATAAAACGTCCCCATAATTTGCAACTTTGTCTTCTTCCGTCTTCTTGCTTTTTTCGGACATCAGATCCTCTAACTGCTGTAATTCTTTTTCCCATTTACTTTGCCCTCTCTGCTCCATTTCATTTTTACTATTGTTGCCCATATCCCCATGCATAACTTTTATAGGATTGTCATTGTCACACACTGTACAAGTCCCATCAAAGAGGGGGCGACTGTAGGCACTGCATTTTTGCATATAAGTCCTGATGATGAGCCTCGTACGGAGGCACTACCCTTTAAGTTGCGGAAGTCGCGAGAAACGGACGTTGGAAGGGAAAATTCAGAAATTGATACCTTGTTGGACTTAATTCATTTGCTTAGCTTCGGGTTCGCTCGTTGGATCTCTATTTTAAAATTCATCCTTGGCCCAAAACCCCGCAATCCACACCAAGCCACACACTAAGCCCATACACCACCAAGCCCACACACCAAGCCCACCAAAAAGAACTAAACACACGCCCACAAGCCCTCCAATCACACGCCCAAGCCATTAAATCACATCCAAAAATATTCAAACACAGTAAACACATGTTAAAATCCCATAAATCACCTTCCTAATTAAATTAAATTACATGCCTAAACTAAATAAAGTCAAATCAAATCCCGTAAATCACCTTCCTAATTAAATTAAATCACATGCCTAAACTAAATAAAATCAATTCAAATCCCACAAATTACCTTCCTAAAGTGAATAGATTTTTTCTTATGACACACTAATTAGAGATACCCTCCATAATTGCATGATATTTTCCCTACCCGTACAAGGACAACCTCAACCCTCTCCTATAAAATGACACCCAAACCAAGCTCTTAGACCACTAGCATTAACGCCCAAGGAGAACTTCATGCACTACCGTTGAAACTCATCCATCATTAACCCTGCATTGCCCTGAAAAGAGATCCCCAATAGCCATCCCTTGCTGTGAAAACAACCCATCCAGCAGCCCCCATTCACGCCAAACAGCAACCAAAGCCCTAGTCATCACTCAGGCCAAAACCAACCCATAAACACACCCTCAATCACCGAAACAGTCAACCCCTGAAACCTCCATTTACCGTGAAACACAGCCAAGAAACCAGCCCTATATTGCCGCAAAATACAACCAAAAACATCGCAGAAAAACGACCTTAATCCTTCACCAAAACTGCCCAGAAAAACTACCCAATTACCGTTGAAAACAGTCTCTGAATGCATCTAAATAACCGCAAAATAGCAAGCTAAAACATTCCCAAATTACGACAAAAATAATAGCCAAAACAGCAGTAAAAATAGAGAAAACAGCAGCCCAAAACAGTGAAGCGACGAAGAAAGACATTGAACCAGTGAACCGGAGGAGTTGCGAAGCGTTAACCCTTCTGAGAACCGCGTAACGCACTTCCAAGAGGCGACTTAAGAGGTTAGACCTGAGGGCACCCTTTTATTTATTCCCAGTTTTTTCTGTTATTTATTATTCTTTCTTCGCATGCGTATTGTTGATTCATGTATGTTGTGGCCATGGGATGAATGATTTTATGCTATCTTTCATGGTATATCGGATGGAAACCCAGACGTAAATTTCGTAGCAGAATCCGAATGGATGGTAGTGCGGTCTGTACTTGGGATAAGATTCCACGTACCACTTGAGAAACGCACATATTTCGTTTCATTTAATATTGTGTTCATTAGGAATAATATGTTATTTTCATGCATGATTTAGTTATTTTGTTTATGTTAGGAATTTGATTATCTTTCTTTAATTTTTATGTTTAGATAATTTTTATTTATTCATGTTTCTGCATGTATCATATGACCTATAACTCCCCAGTGGAGTTGCCAGACTGTAGGACACAGAAATCGGTGACGCTGTTCCAGGCTCGCGGCCCGGTCGGGAGTACGGAGTAGCCACCGGAGCTTTCACCGATTGTTAACATGGGAATGTCATTGCTAAGAAGCAATACATCATCAACGTATAGGACAATCATTGTCAGTGTGCTCCCACTAACCTTCTTATATACGCAAGAATCATCTTCGTTTTGAATGAAACCATATACCATTATGATCTCATCATAACGTTGGTTCCAAGAACACAATGCTTGCTTCAATCCATAAATGGATCGATTTAACTTGCAAACCTTGTTTGCATGTTTTGGCACGACAAAACCGTCAGGATGTTGTAAACATCCTCCAAAAGATTTCGGTTAAGGAAAGTGGTTTTGACGTTCAGCTGCCATATTTCATAAACAAAATATGCAGCACTTGCAAGCATTATCCGAATGGATTTAATCAGGGTAACGGGTAAAAGGTGTCGTCATAATCGACACCATGTTGATGACGATACCCTTTCGCTACAAGCCTAGCTTTGTACGTTTGTATGTTGCCATCCATGTTTGTCTTCACCATGAAGACCCATCTGTTACCAATAGGCACAATGCCTTCTGGTATATCAACCAGTGTCCAAACATGGTTGGTATACATGGAATCCATTTCGAACTTTATGGCACTTTGCCAAATATTGGAGTCAATACCTTGTATCGCTACCTCATACGTAGCCGGTTCATTATCCTCGATAAGATTAATATCTTTATGAGGTGAGATCGGAAACCCATACCTCTAACGTTGTTTTCTGACTCTCTCCAACCTACGTTGTTCTTATGTATTAGAAGATTGTGGAACAGTCTCATCCCTGATGAACTGTTCGTGTTCCGTTAAGGATCGGTGCCAGGAATAGAATTACTTTTATTTTCATCGAGTTTTACTTTCCTCCCACTTACCACTGCATTTAGGTATTCCTCTTAGGAAAACCGCATGGAGAGCAAAAAATTTCTTTGTTCTCTTGTGAATTGTGGAATTAGTTTCCTTAGGATAACCAATTACATAATGGGCAATTATCTAATTTGGGTTGTAGTTTGGTATCATCCAAACATATGCCTAACATTCCAAATCTTCAGGAATGAGAAATCTGATTTCTTTCCTGTCCATATTTCATTTGGAGTCTGTCCAACAGACTTTGATGGAACCTTATTCAAAATAAGTATTGCACTGTTCAATTCGTATCCCGTGAAAGAAATTAGTAGCTCAGTGCGACTAATTATTGACCTTAACGTGTTCAACAAAGTTCGATTTCTCCGTTCGGACAAAGTTCGATTTCTCCGTTCGGACACACCGCTCATTTGAGGTGTTCCGGGAGGAGTGCACTGTGAAAGAATACCATACTCTTTCAAGTAATGGAGAAACTTATTACACAAGTATTTTCCACTACGGTCCAACCACAATGTATTAATTCCTTTTCCGGTCTGTTTTTCTATTTCGTGTCGAAACTAATTGATTATATCAAAAGTTTCCGACTTGTGTTTCAGAAGATACACATAACCATAACGCGATGCAACATCCTTAAAGGTTACGAAGTATTTATATCCACTTCTAGCCTAGCTAGATATGGGCCCACTTGCGTCACAATGAACGAGGGCTAACAGATCGGTGGCACATGTACCTTTACCGCTAAAAGGCGTTTGAGGCATTTTTCCTAATAAATAAGATTCGTAGACGTCATATGATTTAGGATCAAATCTGTCCAAGTATCCATTCTTCCAAATAGTGGATATACGAGTCTTGTTAATTTGTCCCAGACCACAATGCCACAAATAAGTCTCATCTGATTTATTCAATTTGAGCCTTTTGTTTGTCATATTATATTTTGAGATTCATTTATATTCAAAATATAAATATTATTATTCACATCTAATGCGTATATCTCAATATCAACTTTATAAACAAAACACCCAGTGTTTTGGAACATAAAGGTTTACCCGCAACAGATTGAACTAGATATAGAGATAATATTTCTAGTCAAACTAGGTATATTATAACAGTTTCCTAATTTAAGTACATGCCCAAAGCGTAGTTCCAAAACTTAGGTTCCCACAGCCAAAACAGCGACTCTCGTCCCTGATCCGACTAATAGGTCGATCTCATCTGAAGCCAGTCACCTGCTAATCAGCAGATCCCGTACATCAGCACATATATATGTACCACACCCAGTATCAAAATCCAATTTTAAAACTAGCAGTGTATATGTTTATGATAAACATACCTGAAGTCAGAGTCTTGGCCGTCTTCACTTCCTTCATGTTTGCCTTGTCCATACGGTAGTCACGCTTCCAGTGACCCCGTTTGCCACAATATAGGCAGACGTCTTGGGATATGCCCTTAGTCTTCCTAGAAGAGTGTGATGATTTTGCATTTGCCTCTTTTCTTCACACCCTTAGAAGCATTCTAAAATGCGCCTTGCGCTTCTTGCCCTTTTGGAAGCTATGGCTTTGCTTCCTTGAGCATAGCCTTTAACTCTCCAGGATTTTTCTCTTGGTTCATGATGAAACCGCCCCAACATTCGGGTAGAGACTATAAGATCAAATCTATGGAAGTCTCGACCTCGTAGGTAATGCCCAGCTAACCTAGTTGTTCGATGTCAGCAATCATCTGCAACACCTAGTGCTTGACAGATGTATCATCTGACATACGCGAGTGAAAGAGCTTCTTTTGCAATTCATACTTCTGGGATCTAAGATTAGATCTGTGAAGATCCTTCAATTTCAACATCATACTATAAGGATCCAATCCTTTGTTCTGACAATGAAATTAATGAGTCATTGCGGCAAGCATGACGGATTGAGCATTAAAGTTATCATCACGATGAGTCTTTCTAAGCTCATGCTCTACTATTTTCTCAACTCCGGGCTGAAGCCCGAGAGGTTTCTCTATCTAATAGAGTAACTTCTCAGCTTCCATGACTATCCTGAGATTCAATTCCCAATCTAAAAATTTACGTCGTTAAAGACATTTTCGCCCATGATTATGTCCGCAACGTTAATCTTTCCAGCCATCTTTATTGCTATAGTCCAACTATTCAATCAACGATTTTGGGTACACTCAAAATGTAATGATTACTATAGTCCAACTATATAATCAACTACAAGGGGAGTAGTGTGTTGTACAGTCTAACTGTTCAAAGAAAGCAATATTCAATATTAGTCCAACTAATATATTTATAACAACGATAAATTAAAATAAAAGAGCGTGTATTGGCAAGTATTTAAAATAAATTGCAAATTTAATACTTGCCTCCCACTATTTTTCGGTGAGCCTCTAACCCTCTGTGGAGTACTCGGGAAACCTAGTTTCCTAGTGGGCTAGAATCCCGTTAGATAGCACACAACCTTGACTTTGGCCAACAAGTTGTATGAAACTTAACTAGGTAGATCTCTTAGATCAACTGGATCTCATCCAAAAAGCAAATGTATTTTACAAGTTTCCATTTAAAACAACCAACTACTTCTATCACCAAAAAGGTGACTTATGTTGTAAGTTGGTGGGACCCACTTTAAATTCAAAATTTAAGTGGCTTGCTCAACACACTTCAGGATCGGGTTTGTTTAATCCGATTAAAAGAATTTTTCGTCGCGACTTAATTAAATCTAATTTAATTAAATAATAATGCCTAGTAAAATTATTACGGAAGTCGCTCGCGAATTAATTCCAAAATTAATTCTTTCGCTTGAATTAAAATCCAATTTTAATTCCGTGTTGAAATCTGATTTCAATTAATATATCCGATATATTATTTTAGCCCAAATAAATAAATTAAATAGAAAAATCTAATTTAATTATTAAATTTATTTTACCGATTAATTCCAAATTAATCGTGTTCTCTCCTCTTGACGAATTTAATCCCAGATAAATTCTCGACGCAATTAATCCCAGATTAATTCTTTCTCTATTAATTAATCCCAGATTAATTCTTGCCGTAATTAATCCCAGATTAATTTTCTCTCTCATAATTAATCCCAGATTAATTCTGTTCGAGTCAAATCTCATCGGTGAATCTTTGGGAAGCGACCCAAGAGATCCATGGATATGTTGGCAGTAAATATGGTCATCGGACTATCCGAACACGTGCATACCCAGTACCACGTTCTTACCCATTTACAAGACATGGTTGGCTTCTAGCAAAGCATCGTGCCTACCCAATTCTCCAGAAATATTCTTTAAAGGAATATATAATCTTTATCAGGCATAATATTCTAAGTATTGCGTATAACGATCCAGTATCGGATGTCACATGCTATGCCTGGGGATGGAATTGTATCTGCCCCATACAAATCATATATCGGATCACTGGTAACTTGTCTCTATAATCGGATAATCATGACCTAGTCATATTATCCCGATGACTGCAGTACATAAGAGTACCAGTTTCGTATCTTTGCGTGATCATCATCTCCATATGACTGAAATGATACTTCCATCTTGACATCAAACCCAATACAGTATACCCAGAAGAGGCGTACACAAAACCTGTTAAAGCCCCGGATGACCAAAACCAAATTATACTGATTGTTGTAAGTATTAGCGATGCAAGTCTCAAGTTAAGACCAAATACACCTACCCTGATTCGGATTCCCATAGACACATAGTCATACTACCAATGGGATTTTTATGGGTCTATCCAGAGCGAAGATGTCCCCGTACCATCGGTAAACAGAACCTTCTATCACACTTGAATAAGTATCCTATACTTAAATATATGAGAACTATGTTGTTAAGCTTCCATAACGTGCACAAGTGTAATATTAGCCTATTCTGCATTATCGATGTCCAGTCTCGATAATACTACGACTAGGGATATTTAATGATTAAACCTTTCGTGGATTATTATTGTCTCATATCTTATTAATCCGATATTAATCATATGGACTTTTATCATTTATATATCTAGGTAATCCAATTACAAATGATAAAAGAGCAATTTCTTTTGTCACATAGTTAATTTTGTACAAGAACACCATGTCATTTACAAAATAGTGATGCTATAGGTCATAATTGTCCAACAATTTAGATGTGTATATGATACCGTGGATTGGCATTAGAGCAAGTGGGAGAAATTGTTAGGGTTGGTGCTCGGATTGCCAATCTGGATCGTATTTATGTCCGATTCTTGAATATGAACAATTCTTTTTTCCATAATGTTACTTATTTAATGGTAGCACCTCTTGTCTTTTATATACATATTTGATCTAATTACGATTAGATATCTAATTATGATTAGATTGAAACTAAATGTGATTTAATGATACGTGTATATTAGATAAATACCCTAGGATTTACAATGTAGTGCGCAGTTACAACGTAATTTGTAATTGACATTGGGAAGCGTCACTATAAGTTGTACATCCTTAAATAAAGTTTCTGGTCAAGATTTATTAACACGGGTCTGTTAGTGAAATCCGCTGAGACCAGTACATGTCGTATATCGTGACTTGGTCCGATAGTTTATCCCAATGAACCATGAGTCTCAGGAGACTTGTATAGACATGTAGGTGTTTATTTGATAAATATTGATTGACTCATTAAAAATTTCCTAATAGATGGTACACCAACGTCATTAGGAATCTTCTCGAGTTGAGCAAGCATAGTGGTCCTTCGACTTGAGATACCACAGTGGATATATCAGCTATCCTCCACACTTTGATGGCAGTCACGTCACCGATCTATTTAGATCAGACCTCCACTTTTTCGTTGGGTGTGGACTGATGCTCATGATATCCAGTGTATATCAAGATAGAATTCGTCAGCCCTGTGTACATGGCATATCTATCCTGCACGTGTTTGCGATCTAGTAAATCTATGGCCGTGGTATAACTTTGGAAGCAAGTTCCGAGTGTTATTTAGAGATCGTAAATTTGAAAGTCGACTATATTATACCATAAGGATTTGACATTCTTATCTATATCCCAGGTATAATATGGATAGCATGTGACGGATGGATTATACTTATGCAATGACCTCAACTTGCATAGTTTAGCGAGATTATTTATGGTCTTCATAATTCATAAGTGGGTGAATTATGGACACGAAATTGGATTTCGTGTTGGATAAACCTAAACTTAGAGAGTCCCACAATATGAAGTGTACTCGTTGAGAAATTGGGCAACGCGTTATGAAAAACACAGATTATTCATAATACTTCACCGGATTAAATGGGTTAATTCGAATCGTTTAAACGGTTAAATGAAAAAACATGATTTAGGGGATTTTTTCAATTAATAATTAATATGTATTTATATTTGATACAAAATTTGATTTGATACATATTAATTAATTGTCAAATGAGACTTTGACACATACCATTAATATATGTATTTGTTATTTAATGTAAATAAAAATACATATATAATAATAATTATATTAATTAATTATTTAAATATTTAAATGTTAAATATTTGAATAATTAAATGATATATTTTTTCATAATTGTTATGAAAAATGTTTGATTATTATTGGTTACAAATGACACGATTTTATTAAGCTTTAAGTGTAACAATTTGATTTGTCAAATTAAAGCTTTTATATTTTATTAGATTAAATTATAAAATTGACCATAATACCCCTCAAAGGTCGGCAAATGCATGTTAAAAGGAGAAAAAAAATTTATTTTCTCTTTCATGGCTTCCAATGGCCGAATCTATCTTCCAAAACACTCCCAAATTTTGCTTGATGATTCAACAAAGAAGAAAGTGAAGAATTGATGGAAAAGCTTAAAGAAAGTTGAAGATTAGTAGGTAATCTTTAATATTCTTAAGTGTAGAAAATTATTTTCTTGTTCTTGAATTACTAGAATGGTTCTAGGGTTTATTTACTTCTTAGAATTTGGGGCTTTTTGATTTGGAGGATGGATATGAAGGCTTGGTGCATGTGTGAAGTAGATTGAATGATATTATTGTAATATATGTTCAATTTTATCATTCGATGATATGTTACCATTCTAGAGTGTTATGAACACTCTTGTAATGCCTAGAATTGTTCTTGAGTGCTTCATTGGTGGTGGCTTGGATTGGTGTTTGTATTAATATGATTAATATTGAGAAAGTTGGATTAAAGCATGAAAAATTGATAATTTTTGTTACAAAATCAGATCTGGAAAAACTGGATTTATTGTGATGAAAATTATGTCACATAAATGTATTGGATGTGTTTTGGGTGTTGGAACAATTTCCGGAAACTGTTTCGGAGTTGAAATATGCAAAAAATGACGTTACCGGTGACTTTTGAGCCAACCGGGTGAGGGCTGCCCAAACAGTTAATTGGTCACTGTTCGGGCAGCCCATGAACTGCCCTAATACTGTTGGGGTTAACCTGGGTAGCCCTCATATGTATTGGGTGGTCAGTTTGGTCAAAAACGCGTTTTATGTAATTTAACGGAAAAACATTTTCGTAAAAGTTTCGCGATGTTTCTTAACTATTTATGTCGTTATTTGATATCGAATAAATATCTTTAGGTGAAATATGAAAGAATTATTCATATTGGATATTGAATAATTTATTCGGTAATTTAAAAAGTTTTAAGATTACGATTTCACCCGAACCACGAGCTTTCGCGCCAAAACCCCACAAATATTATGTGTAACTCCCAGGCAATTTTATTTAGTTATTTATTTTTACATCTCTGTGTGATTGCATGTGTGTGTTGAATGACATTTGTGTGTATCATCGCTGTAAGCCCTCACGATAGTATAACTCATCCACTAGGGTCGCCTAGTGGTTTAAAGGCTTGTGCATATGCTTAATGTAATAGTGATCCCTAAAATAGTGGCTTAGGTTATTTAGTTTTAGTTTGTTTATTTTAGTTTATTTTTAGTTATTTTGCTCGAGGACTAGCAAAATGTTACGTTTGGGGGTGTGATAAGCGATTAATATGCATATATTTACCGCCCATCTAGCTTGATGTTTTGTGAGTTATCTCAGGTTTTATGAACGTTTTGATGTATTTTAGGCTCGTTTTGTATGTAAAGATAATATTGAGACTCAATGGAAACAACGGGGGATAAAAACGGCAAAATATGGAGTAAATTGGGAGTCAAAAAGCGAGTCGCGATGCTGGATTGCACATCGCGACACGTGAATGACGAAACAAGGCCGAGAATTTAGCAATGGCGTATCACGATGCGCTGGTGAAAGTGAAGAGTGTGTTGCGACATGATCAATGTGCCTCCCGACGCGTGTTGCAGAACCAGATTTGGTCCAGACTCAATTTTAAGCAGGAAACACTCCCCGGACCTTCTATATAAGCAACAAATCGTCCCAAAACCTAGGAGGGGGGGGTTTTATAACCTAATTTTACAGCCACCAAAAGAGATTTTTGAAGGAGAAGACAAAGATAAATCAAATGAGCACATCACAGGAGCTCAACAGAAAGAAGCGAAAGACTGGCGATCTCGATAGAGTTTCTTCTTTCCTTTACTTACTTAATGTTTATTTATCTTTGTTTAATTATTTAGAGTTTCTGAGCATGTGTAGTAACTAAACCTCTAATCTGAGGTTGTGATAAAACTTGTATTTATGAACTTATAAATTGATTTTCTTATATTATGTGTGATGGTTTGGTTTATTTATTGAATCTTATATTTAATGATTTCTGTTGCCTGATCACCATTAGGATTGATGTGGTAAACTTAGATGAACTTGACAAAGGAATTTTAAGTTTAGCCTTAGATTCAATAGTACACGTCTCATCTTAGGGATTTCCCTCCAAGATAGAAATATACATGTAGGGCGGTGTAGCCATAATTGGAACTTATTGTTAATGAATTTAGGGTGATTTAGTTAACATAGAAATATAGTTAATTAATTTACTTTGGATATTTTCACTCGACCATCGAAAGGGGGTTGTGGATATCTTAGTGTTCAAGGTTAATAAATCAATATATTACACAAATATAGGATAACCAATTAATCTTTAGAATAATACCGGGTGGATTCACAACCCTGTATGTGTTCACTCATTGATTATATCAACAAATTTCCAATTTATATTTATTTACATTAGCCTTAGTTCA
Organism: Zanthoxylum bungeanum; assembly: GCA_019454045.1. NCBI lineage: Eukaryota > Viridiplantae > Streptophyta > Magnoliopsida > Sapindales > Rutaceae > Zanthoxylum > Zanthoxylum bungeanum. The sequence goes on from SKCR01048601.1 coordinate 30,663, forward strand.
ACTTAAATTAAAATCACATTCAATTTTAATTAGATACTCGTAGGTAATTAGTTTTAATAATTAGTAACATAGGTGATAAGTCCTCGTGGGATCGATAACTTTTTATTCTATTTGAGCGATACGTGCGCTTGCGTAACTTGTGAAAATAGCAATCAATAAACAAAAAAATGTTTACAAATTTTAGTACATTAATTATTGAGTAATTTTAGGTAGAATGAGACTATTTTTTCTCTATGCAATAACATAGCTAAAACATTGATTTAATTAGACAATTTATTTTTATGTGATAAAATTTGATTTTTATAAAATCGTAGAATCTAACTGCCATCAATCCCGCTGCCATGCATGCATCACCACCATCATTGCATGACTCCAAACAAATTTAGGTGGAGTGTTGAAAGTGATAGAAGCTTACAAATTAGTCCATCACAATAGGCTACGAGTAGATGGCTATATAGGTGCCTTCACAGCTTTTCCTTCTAGAAAGGTAGTGAATGAAGGAAGACACCAAACCATTACCTAGCCTAAAAAATGCCTTTGATTAAACCCCCATTTCATCCACTATAGACACGGTCAATTAAAACATAAATCCAAACATTACAAAAGACAATATTTCGGGGCCGATTCTCTATCCCCAGTGGAGTCGCCAGACTGTGGGACACAGAAACTGGGCGACGCATGCTGTCCCAGGCTCGCGGCCCGGTTTGGAGTACGGAGTAGCCACGGGGGACTAAACCGGAGAATAATGGAGTCGCCACCCGGTACGAACCGGGAAAATGAGATTTAAGGCCGCACTCACCCCTCGCCAGGGAAGACCTCAAACCATTGGGTTCGGAATGGTCCCTTACTTATGTCACTTGTAATGAAAGGATTTGTGTTATAATTTAATCAAGCTTAAGTAACACTTATTTCCAAGAGTATCATGCTTCTAAGTTCACATGCACAAAAATAAAACTTACACCTAAATTTGCATATATTTCACATCTAAGATTGCATGCTTGAAATTACATCAAAGTAGCAACGAACATACAACTTCATTAGCATATTGTATTCATGGAAACACAAGCACACACAAACCACACAAGCACACATAAAGGCGAATCAAATGATGGCGAACATGTGATTTCATAGACATATCATAAACAAATAGCCATTACATGTCCATGCACAAGTAAAAGAGTCAACTAAGTATATAATGCAAAAAGACACTTAAGGATGCAATTAGGCATTAAAGTGAGCATGTTATGACGTGGTGCAACAGAAGATAACTAATATGGACACAAGCACACATGTGAGCACTTTTCCAAGTGGTACGTGGAATTGTATCCCAAGTACAGACCGCACTACCGTCCATTCGGAATCGGTTACGGAATTTATGTCTGGGTTTCCATCCGATATACCACAAGAAATATTACTCAAATGCTATCACGACATGGATATATGAATTGTAATACGTTAAACACATTATACTCATACATGTGGGGAATACAGATGAATGATACCTACACAATCTTGCGTAATACAGAGAAGCAATCAGATTCATCATACGAAGGGATAGCTATTATGAACAATTATGTATAAAATCTGATGAAAATGACTCAGTTCAGTGGGTGCGCGTTCGCGTAGCGTTCGAGAACGCGTTCGAATGGTAAACAGAAGGTCCGCGTCCGCATAGCGTTCGAGAACGCGTTCGAACGGAGCCAGACATGATGCATGAAACACTAAAAAAATACGTGCGCGTTCGCGTAGAGTTTGAGAATGTGTTCGAATGGTAAACAGAAGGTTCACGTTCGTAGCGTTCGAGAACGTGTTCGAACAGAACCAGACCTGATGCATGATGAAACTAAGAAAATGTGTGCGCGTTCACGTAGCGTTTGAGAATGCGTTCGAACGGTAAATAGAAGGTTCACGTTCGTGTGGCGTTCGAGAACGCGTTCGAACGGAACCAGACCTGATGCATGCAACACATTCATAGACAAACAAATCCACAATGTAGGACCTCACGTATCCGATTGAACTCATCTCGCATCCAATCGAGAAAACACCAATCGGCGCGGCAAAGCATCGTGGTAAAGGGTTTTAACCCCTCCAAATAGGGGACCTTTTATCGCACTTACTAAGCCCATGCGCTCGATTGAATCATGCATACAAAGAATTAAAAAACAATAATATCAAACTTAGTATGCCCGATTGAACGTATCTTGCATTCAACCGAACACACATCAACCGGCGCGGAAAAACATCGTGGTAAAGGATTTTAACCCCTCCAAATAGGGGACCTTTCATCGCACTTACTAAGCCCATGCGCTCGACTTAATCATGCATACAAAAGTAACATGCAGAATTCAAATGACGAAAAATAAATAAATCAAAGCAATATAAGACAAAAGAAAGTGTCATTTACTCAAGCGGTACGTGGAGTTGTATCCCGAGTACAGATCATACTACCGTCCATTCGGAGTCGGCTATGAAATTTATGTCCGGGTTTCCATCTGATATACCGCGAGAGTTGACACATCTTTCGTTTTATTCCAAAGCCACAACATACAATATCTCATATTCCATGCATATTTATCTACTCAAGGGCCACAACATGCATTTCAACATAACAATCATGCAAGCAATACTCAATAAATAATACAAATAAAACAGAAAATGAATTGGAAAATACCCTCAGGTCTAACCTTTTATGTCGACTTTCGAACTCGCGTTTCACGGCTGTCGGAAGGGCTATCACACCGCTACTTCTCCGGTTCACTGGTTTAGCGTCTTGGCTCACTGTTTTGCTGTTTTGCTTGCTGTTTGGCCTCCGTTTTGCTGTTGTTTGGCCTCCGCTTTGCTACTGTTTCCTCTGTATTTTCTGCTCACTGCTCAGGTCACTATTTTGACGTTTCCACGGACTGTTTCGAGTGTTTTTTTGTGGGTTTTTAGTGCAGTCTTGTGTAATTATTTTAAGGATTATAAATGCAGTTTTTATGTTACTATTTTGAGGATTTGGCTGCTTTTTTGGGGGTGATTTGACCTGCTGTTTTGGCGTGTTTTAGGAGGTGTAGGGGCTGCTGTTTGGGGGTGTATTTTTGGTGATGTGTGGAGGTTTAGGGGGTGTTGTTTCGGTTGTGGAGTGGGGGAGATGAAGAGAATTATTTGTGTTTTTCTTCTTGCTATTGCCGTGAGTGGCTAGGGCTCTTGGTGTTATGATTTTCTTGTAAGTCTTGTGTATGAGCTAGGGGTTGAGTGCGCTTGAAAAGGGCTGTTGTGTGGCTGACGAAGTGGGGGCAGTGTGTTGAAGGGGCGAAGGTGAGGCAGTTTGTTAATTGTGTTGTGTTTATGGCGTTGAAGGGCCGTGTGGCATGGGCAGATTTGTGAAGCTTATGGACATGTAGGGCTGATCAGTTTGTGAAGGTGAGTGTAGCTTTGGTTTTTGAAGGGCGTCGCTGTGCCTTAGGGTTTTATTTTGTTTATTTTGTTCTTTTCTGTCGTGAGAGAGAAGAGTCTAGGGGAGTGCATGTCTTGGTTAGGGGTTGTTTATATAGAGAAAGGTTAGGGCTACTCCTTGTCTCACAATGAAGGAATTTTTGCATTAAAATGAGGATTTGATTTGGTATTCAACAAGGAAATGATTAGATTGAGGGGGGGCAAATCTTGGCTAGATTAGGAATACAAAATATTTAATTTGTTATGATTGATTTTAATTAGCCATGATATTTGTTAAGTTTGGTATATAATATATTTGATTTATATTTATTAGGCATGCAATTTATTTAATTTGTGTAAGTATTTTTATTATTTTGGTAGGTGATTATTTAGATTTTATTTGTTTTATTTAATTTGGTATATGACTTAATTAATTATTTTATTTAATTACATTATCTAATTAATATTTAACTTAATATTTGATTTAATTTGGGTGTGTATTAGGTAAATGGGCGTGTGGGCCTTGGTTGGGGCGTGTGGGCCTTTGGTTGGTGGGTTTCGTTTGTGTGGGCTAGGTGTGTGGGCTTGCGGGGATTTTAGGTCAAGGCCAAGGGGCTTGCGGGGATTTTGGGCCGAGGTTAGGTGATTTGTGAGTATTTTGGGCCGGGAATAATTTTTAAAATGGAAAACCAACAAGTAACCCGAAGCTAAACCAGCGAACTTAATCCGAATATGAGTCAATTCTTGACTCCTCCCTTCCGACGTCCGTTTCCCGCGATTTCCGCAACATAAAAGGTAGTGCCTCCAACTGAGACTCATCATCGGGTTTCACATGCAAAAATGCAATGCCTACAAATACCATCTCCATATTTTATTTTATTGAAATAAATAGAATATTCATTACAATTTATTAGGCATGAAAAGCCTTTATTACATAAAGAAGAAATTGAAATGATGTTATTTACTAGAGAATGTACATAAACACAATCTTATAAGTCTAAAACTAAACCATTCGGCAAAACTAATGAATAAGTCCCCACGCACAATGCAGCCAGTTTTGCTCCATTACCCATGCGTAAGTCAACCTCCCCATAACGGAGTGTCCTACTGTTTCTCAGGCCCTGCACATTGTTACACAAGTGAGTCCCACAACCGGTGTCAAGCACCCAAGTAGAAGGTTCAGAGTTTTGAGAATATATTTCAATCATGTACAACATACCTGAAGCATTGGGATTCATGGCCTCTTGGGCTTCCCTAGCTTCCTTGGCTTTCAAGGATCTGCAGTCTTTCTTCCAATGACCCTTCTTTCATAAAATAGATATTTCCCTTTTTCCTTTTTCTTCTCCACCTTACCGTTGGGCTTTAGGTGATCTGGAGCCTTGGCCTTGCCCTTATTTTTCTTTGGACCTCGTGGCTTCAGGTCTGTACCCTAAGTATGACGGAGGTTTAAGCTCCGGTTTCAAGTCCTTTTCTGCTTGCTTTATCAGATTGTGCAATTCTGCTAAAGTAGCTTCTTTATCAGACCGATGAAACTGAATAATAAAGTTAGAGAATTCTTTTGGTAAGGACTGAAGAATTAGATCGTGACTTATCTCATGATGCATGATGAACCCGAGGTTGGCCAATTTTTCAATGTGGCCAATCATCTTAAGCACATGTCCACTAACATATCCTTCCTTATACCTTGTTTGGAATAAGGCACATGACACTTGGAATCTCACGGTATGAACGAAATTTGCATACAACTCCTTCAAGTGAAAGATGATGGTTTGAGCATCCATATCTTCGTGAGCTTTTTGAAGTTCCTCCGACATAGAGCCAATCATTATGCAAACTGCTTGCTCATCATCATCGACATGTTTCTTCCAAGCATCAAATGTATTTTGGTCAACATCTTCAGGGGGAAATGGTCTTTCAAGAACATAGAAAATCTTTTCTTGTCGTAAGACAATTTTAAGTTTTCTAAACCAGTCATTGTAGTTGTCCCCTTTGAGCTTATGTTCATCAAGGATGGAACGAAGTGATACTCTGTTTTCCATTTAAATGTTTGTTAAATAGTTTAACCCACCTGTTAAGAGAGAATGTTAAAATTAGGAATATGTTTTCATTAATGTTTCATAATAACATGGGCTTTTAATATTATGAAGTTGCTCCCACTCAATTGTTTTAAAATTTTAAGCAAATCGCATCAACCCCAATATGATGGATTTCGTGTGGGCAAGGATCCCATTATCATCATTTCATAACTCCAACTAGGGCCAGTCGTTATAAAATACGATAATTATGTAGGTTCCCAACCAATTTATGATATATATCACAATTCATTGATCATTGGGTTGGGCAATCAAACATGACATAGCTTATGCTAGTCCTTGTGGACACCCAATCTTTGCCACTAAGTTATAAGACTACGCCTAAGGGTCGCTGCGTCTTATGACTCAGAAAAGTCAAACCATTGTCAATAGTACGATTTTGGGACAAATTGGTATTGGTCAGTCTGGTAAAGCCTAGTTCTGCTAATACGGTTTAAGCCCTTTGGGTCTATACTTTACAATGGGAGGCAAATTGTAGACTTAAATTATTATTAAGGATTTTAGCAAGTTTAAGTGAATAACTGTCAAATGGATTCCTCCATTGAAAATTCCCCAGAGGAAGGGTGGAGCAAACTCTCTTAAATACTCTTACCTCTTAGGCTCTTATTGCCTTGGTGACATGAATAAACAATAGATCCTCCAAATTAGTCCAAAACTTTAAATATGCTTTAAGGTAAGCTTTGAGTAAATGATTATCTAGATGTCTTCACAATTTTTCCTTTTGGCTATAACAAGGTAGTAAGTGAAGGAAGACACCAAATCATTATCTAACTCTAGTAATTGTTGGGTTTTCTAGGTTATCCCAATATCAAATTAAGCAATGAAAAGTGCGAATACATCAAAGTAAAGTTGCGGAATACTCACTTTGATCAGCTTTTGCGATGCGAAAAACAACGAAAATTCCTTGAAGCTCTCGGCCAAGGTCTCTTTGTGCTCCTTGTGTAGATTCGGCCAAGCCCTTGCATTTGATCTCCAAGCTCCAAGCTTTGTGAATGATTCCATGCTCATGAATGGGTTTCCCTATCACCTTTGTAGGACTCATTGGATGTGCTAGCATCTTGGAAATTTTTCCACAAAATTTCCCTTTGCCTTTTTGTTGTTCTCGGCCAAGCCAAGAACATTTGAGAGAAAAATGGCTCATAGGCCGTGAGAGAGAGAGGGGAGAGGGAAAAGAAAAATGTGTGTTCTGTATTTGGTTATTGATTTCAAAAATCAAATACCAAAATCAATTACCATTTTTCTAAATTCAAAATTTTGGTACAAGACTTTAAAGTCTTCAACCACCCCCATTAATCACAAAAAGTGACAAGCATCACATCACTCAAAGTTGATGTGACTTCCATCACAATAATGACTAATGATGTGATGCGTGATGTGACTTGTGGGCCCCACTTGATTCAATATGTGAGTGGGCCCGCAAACACTCCCGGGCTCGGGTTCGCTAATTTCAAATTAACGAATTTTCCGTTGCGACGTAATTAAATCAAATTTAATTAAATAACAAAATTACTATTCACATCGCTAGTGAATTAATTCTAAAATCTAATTTCGTTTAATATATCGAATATATTATTTTATCGATTAATTCCAAATTAATCGTTCTCTCTCTTTAAAAAGTATTTTATCCCAGATAAAATATCTTCGCAATTAATCCTAGATTAATTTTCTCCCTCTTATAATTAATCCCAGATTAATTATGTGCGAGTCATACGTCATCGGTGAATCTTCGGGAAGCGACCCATGAGATCCATGGATATGTTGGCAGTAAATCCGGTCGTCGCACTATCCGAACACGTACGTACCTAGTACTACATTTTTACCGATTTACAAGACATGGTTGGCTTCTAGCAAAGCACCGTGCCTACCCAATTCTCCAGAAATATTCTTAAAGGAATATGTAATCTATATCAGGCGTAGTATACGTAGTATTGCGTATTGCGATCCAGTATCGGATGTCACATGCTAGGCCCGATCCGTACGAAGCACATGTCGGATCTCTGGTAACTAGTCTCTATAATCGGATAATCATGACCTAGTCATATTATCCCGATGAGTGTAGTACTAAAGAGTACTAGTTCCGTATCCTACGTGACCATCATCTCCATATGACTGGAGTGATATTTCCATCTTGACATCACACCCATTACACTACGATTCTCAATATACCCAGAAGAGGCGTACACAGAACCTGTTAAAGCCCTGGACGACCAAAACCAAAGTATATTGATTGTCGCAAGTATTAGCGGTGCAAGTCTCAGGTTAAGACCAAGTACACCTACCCTGATTTCGGACTTCCATAGACGCATAGTCATACTACCAATGGAATTCTGATGGGTCTATCCAGAGCGAAGCTATTTCCGTACCATCGGTAAACACAACCTCATATTACACTTGCATGAGTATCCAATACCCAAATATATGAGAACTATGTCGTTATGCTCCCATAACACGCACAAGTGCAATACTAGTCTATTCCGCATTATCGATGTCAAATCTCGATAATAATCCGACTAGGGATGTTTTAATGATTAAACCTTCATGGATTGATATTGTCTCATATCTTATCAATCCGGAACTAATCATATGGACTGTTATCATTTATATATCCCGGTAATCTAATTACAAATTATAAAAGAGCAATTTCCTTTGTCACATAGTTAATTTGTACAACAATACAATGTTATGTACAAATAGTGATGCTTTGGGTCATAATTGTCCAACAATAATACATTTGGTTAAATTAACTTAGTTTGGAAAGTTTTATTAACGCCTTGGTCCCACCCCACTTGTATTTTATATAATGTCTTTTATTATAACAAGTGATTTATATTTATTAGCCTTAAAGGTAATAAATCTCTAAGTTCATCACGGAATAATTACTTAGCTAAGGGATAAGCAATACACTCTCTATTTCCTTAGAAAGCCTCTAGATGTTTGCAGTTCTAATCATACATAGAATCATCAAGCGTATGAGTTTTAATATGTTGGAATTATTTTAGGCATTAAATAACTTTGATTAATATTTAATTATGATATTGCATTTTATTTTAATCAAATAAATTTACTATTCACATTTTTTACAGAAGCGTGAACTTTAAATGCAATTTCACAATTCAAATATTAACTAAATCATGCAAAACTTGTGCCTAAAATTAAGTTCAGGGTGTTATATTTCCAACGAGCTTTTACACACCCAATTTCAAGTTCAAATAAGAGAGAACTAATCAAAACAAAAACGACGTACTGATACCAGTGTTGGGAAGCGGCCGCGAGTGCGCAGCGAAAAATGAAGAAAAAAAATTATGATGCCGCTATCCCTTTGCCCAAGACCCATTTGTTTTGATTATTCTACAAGCCTATGCATGTTACTATATATTCTAAGCATAAAAACTCATAAAACATGCAAAGAACATAAACCTAAACATGTTAACTATCATAAGAACTCTAATTAAAATAAAGAAAGAAAATGACTTACTTGAACCGAAGACTCCTCCAGTCCTCCCTCCAATCTACAAGCTTTTCTCGAACTCAGCAAGCTCTTCCACGTTCCAAAAAGCCACCCAAGTGTGTGGCCTCCAAAGGTGCACACACCAAAGCCAAAACTCAACGACAAGACTACGCCTTGAGTGCACGGGTATTTTGCCATTGGTGCTAGCCTAGGCAAATACCTCAAAACTTTTAACTCGAGGTTCCTCTAGTCAATTAGACTTAAGGATCCTCAAAATCAGTGGCTTACTCTTAAACTTTAGAGTTGCTCACTTATATAAACCCAAGATATGAAAGGTTTGGTGTAAAAATTTGTAAAGAATTCTTTGGGTTTATATAGGTGCTCCAAAGACAACAAAATTAATTAAGAATCCGATGTGGGATAAATGCTAATTTAATCTTAGCCATTGGATCTTAATTTAGTGGTTTAATGAGATTATAAACTAATAAGAGTTTGGGCCGAATTGGAATTCAAAATAAATAACAAATAAAAAAAATTTACTATTCACATTACTATTCATGTTACTATTCACATTACTATTCACGTTTTTATTTATTTATTTATTCCAATTCCCAAAGTGCCCCTATCGTCATTCACCAATCCCTAAGCCACTATGGAACCTCATAAATGATCTGTTTAATTGTTAAGCACATTGAACCATTTATGAACAATTCCTACAGCAATTATATATGCTGTTAAATTTGTATTATGCACTGTTAACCATTGATTTTGACTTTGTTATGTGAGACCTTTTGGGTTCCCCTCAAATTGGACATGAAATGAATCGTGATAATTTAATCGAACATAAATTATCCTCCGATCAAATGGTCGTTCGATTTCAATGACCAAGGTTGACATCTAGCAACATGCCAAGGCCCCCAAATGAGAATGAAAGATATATACCCATTCTGTATGCGATTTACATATGATACGGTCCATCGCCTCACTGTATCCCCACCGTTTGACCTAGGATATGGAAAGTGTCTACCCATATAGTCAAAGGTATTATGTTGATAGTGTCATGAATCATGCTAACCCAAGAATCTCACATGATTCTTTTGATGTGGCCACAGTCTCAAGCACTGATCACACATATCAACCCACGAACTGGACTACTACTCTTATAAGAAAATATTATACGAAAGAGTGGTGATTCTCTGTTGTATCTTTACAAAATTCATGTGTTTCAACAAATGACCCAATCATACCCTTATGACCGGATCTTTTGAACCGGGGAAGGAGAATGTCAAAGTTATTTGATCCACACATAAGATTGTAAAGACCTCAAGTCTAAGGACTAGTCATACAATTGATACGTGAAAGTTCTCACAGGCACATGGGATAAACACTCCATGTGAAAACTTTCGGCGGTCAGTTCGATGGACACGAGTAACTCATGCATCCATGTGATACACCAAGCGGACGGATCTCTGCTAGTAGTCTATGAGATCGACTACCTCATTTAACGGCGGATCATATCATCATGCTAGTCTCTCCGTTTTGTGAACGCCCAGATTATTCACAAAACTATGACTAGGAACGTTTAAGAGTAATGATTCTCATAAGGCGTGGAAGCCACATCTTATTACTCCAAGGGCTTTATTACAGTGTTTGTTGATTCATATAATTTATGTAAGACATGTATAATAAAGATTGTCATTTTATTAATTAATGAAAATATTACAAATACATGTACATATAGCCCATCCACAAGTTGGGTATAGGGCATATCTCTAACACCTAATACGTCACTCCTCACAGAGATTGTTTCACAACATACAAAGCAATAGATTTTGGATCAGTGAATATGAGAAATATCAGTTCCTCTAGGATAGTAGGAATGAGTGATATTATGTTGCAGATAAATTTCAGGTGTACATTAACTTTGAAGGATGTTATGCATGTTCCAGAACTCTGACTGAATGTACTCTCAAGGATATCCCTTGACAAACATGACTATGACAGTCACTTCAGAAATGGCACATGAAGAATGACAAATTGTGTCATGGTTGTCGCCCGAGGACATGCTTGTGGCACACTAAACAAGACTCGTGTGAAGATTTATACAGACAGCCTCCGTATAGTAGAAAAAGAGCTTATCAAATTTGTAGAACCAGAGACTCATTCACATGAGTGAGAGAGGGTTGTTTACACTGACCAAGAAGGAGCTTACCAAGGATGCTGCACTAGGTCCTTGCAACCACTACCTGTTTGGTAAGCAACACAGGGTCTCGTTTAAATTCTCCTCTACGAGAAGATCAGAGTTGTTTAGTCTGGTGTACTCTGATATTTGTGGTCCATTGGAGGTTGATTCACTAGGCGGTAATAAGTATTTTCTGACTTTCATTTATGATGCTTCTCGAAAAGTCTGGGTGTATCTCCTGAAGATAAAGGATCGGGTTCTAAATCAGTTCAAGTTGTTCCACGCCATGGTAGAGCGTGAAACATGGAAGAAACTGAAGTGCCTCCGCACAGACGATAGAAACGAGTAAAATTCTAGGGAGTTCGATGCTTACTGCAGGAAACACGATATTTGACATGAGAGAACTGTTTCACGAACCCCACAACATAATATTGTAGCTAAAAGAATGAACTGCACCATTATGTATAAAGTCATAAACATAATCAGTATGGCTAAGCTGCCAAAGCCATTCTGGGGAGAACCTGTTCGTACCGCCTGCTATCTGATCAACAGATCACCATCTGTATTGTTGAATTCCGAGATTCCGGAGAAAGTATTGTCTGGTAAGAATCTCCCATACTCTACCTTAGAGTATTCGGCTGTTTAGCCGTTGCACTTGTATCCAATGAGCTCAGGCAAAAGCTCGATGCATGGACTACTCCATGTATATTCCTAGGCTATGGAGATAAAGAATTTGGATATATATTATTGGATCCGAAGGAAAAGATGGTCATCAGAAGGCAAGATATAGAGTTTCTTGAAGACCAAACAATTGAATACATTGAAAAGCACAATGTGTCTTCCAAATCCAGTGCCGATAGAAATCCAGACCCAGCACCAACACAATTGACAAAAGATAATGTGCACAATGATATTTCAGATGTAGAACCATATGAGGCAGATGTGAATGTCGAGAGGGGGAGACACAGCCCGCTCCATCGGAAGCTACAAAAGAGAGTGCTGAGCAGGGGAGCCGTAACTTGCTCTACTAGAAGCTACAAGATCATCCACAGAGTTGGATTATGACAGACCTCCTGAAACCAGTAGACCTCAGACAAGAAGATTTGTGCGAGGCAAGATTCCATCAACCAGATATCCGGGATCCAAATATAGTCTGCTTACTAATGAGGGGGTCCAGAGAGTTTCCCACAAGGTATGAAAGCACTGAGGATCAAATGGGTGAAGAAACATGACAGTAGAAGAATATAGTACAGAGACACAATGAAGTGTGTTGTGCTGAGATATACCCAAGATAGCTGTCAGATGAAAATCGTTACGGATGTAGCTGGATGGGGAGAATTGTAGATTCCAGCAGCCATCAATTCAGCTGCCATGCATGTTGGAAAACCACATACTAGTCCAAATTACAATAAATTAAAAACCTAACTAGTAAATATAAAATACGGGGATTATTTAAGAGTCTAAATTAAATAATGCTAGTCCCTTTTATTCCAAGTTTAAAATAAATATAAAAAAAAAACTAGGGACTAGGAAAATCAACATAATCTCTTGATATTTGACAAAATTATTCAAAGTCTTCATAATGTTTAAAAATTAAATAAAACCACATGTTATTATGATAAAACAAAGACCCATGATAGTAGGGACGACAATCGGGACATCTCATCCTTACTGAGTCTCATCTTATCCCGCTAAGAGCTTTACTGGGAGAGTATTTTTGAAAGGCATGAGGATTTCGTTTAGTTTTTAAATATTACAAGGGTTTTGTTTTGTTTTGTAAAACATCAATGGTTATGCTCATTTTCTCTTTAGGGGCCTAAATATTATTCTCTTTTTTTTTTGGAGTTTAATATGCATTTTAATGCAACTGTCCACAAGTGAGAGAGAAGGAAAGAGTTTGCTTGAGAAAACTTATATTGAGACAATCCTTATAAGACCATCTAATTAATGATTGACACGTGTTTCAGTTATTTTTCTCTCACTATTTTTATCGGTCATTCTAAAAATAACTGGAACACATGTCATTCATTGATGGGATGGTCCTAAAGGTACGGTCATATTTAAATTTTTCTCAATTTACGAGAAAAACGTATATAGAGGCTGTCTCTATAGGACCATCCAATTAATGACTGACTCGTACTTCAGTTATTTTTCTCTCTCTATTTTGATTGGCCATTTTAAAAATAATTAGAACATGTATCATTCATTAATTGGATTGTCTTATAAGTACAATCCTATATAAGTTTTTCTCAGTTTGCGAGAAAAATTTATATAGGGACAGTCCCCATAGTACCATCCAATTAATGACTAACACATATTTTTGTTATTTTTCTCCTTCTATTTGATTGGTAATTCTCAAAATAACTGGAACACGAGTTATTCATTAATTGGATGGTTCTATAAGTACGGTCCTATATAAGTTTTTCTCGGTTTACGAGAAAAACTTATATAAGGACAATCCCTATAGAACCATCTAATTAATAACTGACACATGTTTCAGTTATTTTTCTCTATCTATTTGATTGTTTATTCTGAAAATAACTTGAACACATGTCATTCATTAATTGAATGGTCCTATAGGTACGGTCCTATATAAGTTTTTCTCAGTTTGCGAGAAAAATTGTATAGAAACAGTCCCAATAGAACAATCCAATTAATGACTGACACGTGTTTCAGTTATTTTTCTCTTTCTATTTTGATCGGTCATTCTCAAAATAACTGGAACATATGTTATTCATTGATTGGATGATCCTATAAGTACGGTCTGATATAAGTTTTTCTCAGTTTGCGAGAAAATTTATATAATGACAGTCCCTATTGGACCATCCAATTAATGACTGACACGTGTTTCAGTTATTTTTCAACACGTGTCATTCATTAATTGAATAGTCTTATAGGTACGGTCGTATATAAGTTTTTCTCAATTTGTGAGAAAATTTTTATAGGGACAATCTGTTTAGGACCATCCAATTAATGATTGACAAGTGTTTCAATTACTGTTCTCTCTCTGTTTTGGTTGGTCATTCTCAAAATAAATGGAACACGTGTTATTCATTAATTGATTGATCCTATAAATACAATCTTATATAAGTTTTTCTCAGTTTGTGAGAACTTATTTTCTCAATTTAGAGAAAAACTTATTTAGGGACAATCCTTATAGGACCATCCAATTAATGACTGACACATATTACAGTTATTTTTTTCTCTCTATTTTAATTTGTCATTTTCAAAATAACTGAAACATGTATTATTCAATAATTGAATGATCCCATATAAATTTTTCTCAATTTGCAATAAAAAGCTTATATAAGAACTGTAACCCACAAGTTAAATTATTTTTATTCCAACACTTCTGTCATTCAAACTATCAAAAGAATAAATTTGATTTTATCCATCGCACCTAAGCATAACTTCTATATCGAGATAATGATGGATGATTAATTAAGAAAAGTTTAAACTTAATCTAAGTCTTATTTCTTAAAAAAAAAAAAAAAAAAATTATGTCTTATTTTTATGAAATATTAGCTGATCTCTATCTTTGAATAAAACATTTATTAAAAACAAAATTAATTATATATATTATTTTCTGCCTTTTATTGTTCTATTATCTTACACTACAAAAAGAAAAGTTATATTCTCAGAGAATGGGACCCATAGTTCAAAAAAAAATTTATATTCTCATCTTTTTTTTTTTGTTAGCTTGTGGGGATCTTGATAAGAATTATAATTCCCAACAACACGTATATTCATAATACAAATAAGAGGTCTATTAAGCCCAACTCAAAAATTTACGATAATTTTTTTTTGTTATGAGACCTTGGTGAGAGAACTTGAATGGGTACCGTAGCGGACATCTATGTCTATAATTAAGAAAGGCGAATTAATAAGAAACCATATTTAGCATTCAAAGTTCTTTTTTTTTTTTTTCCATTCAATTTTTTCTGTTGCATTGCATGCATATATTTTATTGGCAAATTTGATAGTGGATGCACAAGCAAATAACCAAAGAGACTCGGCCATCTAATAGGATTCAAGCAAAATGGAAGCACATGATGTGGAATCACTTTCATTCAAAGTTGCTTGTGCTTGCACCTTAATGGATGAGTATACTGATTTTATAATAATATTTCCTCTCTCTCTCTTTTTAATAATAAAGGGGCATTGTCCCAACAAAAAAATAATAATTATAATAATAAAACAAAAGCAAATGATAC
>SKCR01048602.1:0-82567 GCA_019454045.1 Zanthoxylum bungeanum
TAATGCATAATATGACATGTGTCATGTGGGCCCCACACGTTTCCAAATGAAAGTGGGCCCACGTGCACTCACGCGTTCGGGTTCGATATTTCCGAAATACCGTACTTACGTCGCGACGTTAATTAAATCGAATTTAAATAAATAATTGCGCCTAGCGAAATTATTATTTACGTCGCTAACGAATTAATTCTAAATTAACTCGTTTGCCCGAATTAAAATCTAATTTTAATTTCGCATCGAAATCGAATTTCGATTATTATATCGAATATAATAATTTTATGATTAATTCCAAATTAATCGTTCTCTCTCTATGTATAGTACTTTATCCAAGATAAAGTCTCTCCGTAATTAATCCAAGATTAATCGAGTTTGAATCATACGTCATTGGTGAATCTTCGGGAAGCGACCCAAGAGATCTCCGGATATGTTGGCAGTAAATACGGTTGTCGGATTATCCGATCACGTACGTACCTCGTACTACGTTTTTACCGATTCACAAGACAAGGTTGGCTTCTAGCAAAGCGCCATGCCTACCCAATTCTCCAGAAATATTCTTATTGGAATATAAGATCTATATCAAGCGTAGTATACCGTAGTATTGCGTATATCGAACCAGTATTGGATGATCACATGTTAGGCCTGGGGCTGGAAATGTGTCTGCCCCGTACGAAACATATATCGGACATCAAGCAACTAGTCTCTTTAAATCGGACAATCCTGACCTGGTCATATTGTCCCGACGGTTGCAACCTTTTATAGAGTACTAGTTCTGTGTCCTGCGTGATCATCACCTCCATATGTCTGAAGTGATACTTCCATCTCGACATCACATCCAGTACACTGCGATTCTCGATAAACCCAGAAGAGGTGTACACAGAACCGGTTAAGGTCCCCAACCACCAAAACCAAAGTTTACCGATTGTCGCAAGTACTAGCGATGTAAGTCTCAGGTTAAGACCATATACACCTACCCTGATGCGGCCTCCCATAGACACGCAGACATACTACCAATGGGATTCCGCGGGGTCTATCCAGAGCGAAGCTGTTTTCCGTACCATCGGTAAAACACAACCTCCTATCGCACTTGCATAAGTATCCAATACTTAAATATATGAGAACTATACCGTTGTGCCCTCACAACGTGCACAAGCGCAATACTAGTCTATTCCGCATTATCGATGTCTGATCTCGATAATACTCGACTAGGGATATTTAATGATTAAACCTTTATGGATTGATACTGTCTCATATCATCTCAATCCGGTATTAATCATATGGACTTTCGCCATTTATATATCAAAGTAAATAATATTACAAAACGGCAAAAGGCAATTTCATTATCACATAGTTAATTTTGTACAATAATACAATATCATTTACAAACAGTGACGCTATGGGACATAATGTCTAACACAATTTCCATCGTGGATGTGTTTAAACCATGAAAGCTTTGTTCCATTTCGCATGTCTTGGGCAAGTTGTGATTTGTTGGCCAAAGTCAAGGTCACTTCTTGTTCATC
Source organism: Zanthoxylum bungeanum (assembly GCA_019454045.1). Taxonomy (NCBI): domain Eukaryota; kingdom Viridiplantae; phylum Streptophyta; class Magnoliopsida; order Sapindales; family Rutaceae; genus Zanthoxylum; species Zanthoxylum bungeanum. Next base: position 1,521 of record SKCR01048602.1, read on the forward strand.
GACATGGATTACGAAGCTTTCCAAGGTCAATGGGTCCCGCTTAATTGGAATCATTAAGCTTGTTGAGCCAAAGTCAAGGCTTAGTTGATTCAGAGGAAAAGGTTAGGAGAATATATTGGATATATTGGCAAATATATTGTATATATGTTTCGGACTTGGAGGTCCACCTACCGGATCTAGGAATTGGATGAGATCCAATTGATCTTAGAGATATACCTAGTTAAATATCCTACAGCTTATTAGCCAAAGTCAAGGTTATGTGTTATTTAACGGGATCTTAGCCCACTAGGAAATTAGGTTTCCCGAGTACTCAACAGAGGGTTAGAGGCTCGTCGAAAAATAGTGGGAGACTAGTATTGAATTTGCAATTTTGTTCAAATACTTGCCATTGCGTGCTTTCAAATTATTTCATCATTTTATGTATTTATTAGTTGGACTAATATTTTATTATTTTCTTGTAACAGTTGGACTATACCCAAAAATCGTTAATTGAATAGTTAGACTATTACAATTAAAATGGCGGAAAGATCAACGTTAGGGACATTATCATGGGCAAAAATGTCTTTAATGGTGTGAACTTTCTTGACTGGGATATGAACCTCAGGATTGTCCTGGGGGCCGAGAAGATGCTATATACGATAGAGAGACCTCTCGGGCCTAAGTCCGGAATTGAGCAGCCGTTGAGCTTGAGCTTTGGAAGACTCACAGCGATGACAACTCAACTGCTCAATCCGTCATGCTCGCTGCAATGACCCCTCAATTTTGTCGCCAGAACAAGGGATTGGATCCCTATACTATGATGGAAAAATTGAAGGACCTTCATCGATCTAACCTTAGATCGTAAAAGTATGAATTGCAGAAGAAGCTTTTTCGCTCTCAAATGTCAGATGGTACATCTGTCGAGCACCATGTGTCGCAGATGATTGCTCACATCGAACAGCTGGGTCAGCTAGGCATAACCTTTGAGGCTGAGACTTCTATAGATTTGATCTTAGAGTCTCTTCCTGACAGTTGGAGCGGGTTCATCATGAACTATAATATGATGAACCAAGACCATACTCTTGGAGAGTTGATGGCAATGCTTCGTGAAACAGAAAAGGAGCTATTGAAGGGAAAAAAGTGCGAGGCGCACTTCACTTCAACATCTCAATCTACCAAGGCTTGGCTAAACGCTACTGGAGGTGTAAAGAAGAAGAAGAAGAAGAAGGGCAATGCCAAATCATCAGAGTCTTCTGGGAAGGCTAAGGACAAATCCCAAGATGTCTGCCTACAGTGTGGCAAATGGGGTCACTGGAAGCGTGACTGCCGTGAGTACAAGGCGCACATGAAGGAAATCAAAGCGGGTAAGGCACCGACTTCATTTACGTTTCTTATAAAAATAAACATGTTTACTTCTAGTTTTAAAAATTAGATTTTTGATTCTGGTTGTGGTACTAATATATGTACTAATGTGCAAGATATACAAATTAGCAGGAGACATGAGAGATTGACCTCCGAGTTGGAAATGGGTCTAGAGTCACCGTTTTGGCCGTTGGGACTTATATTTTGGAACTGCCCTCAGGGAATGTACTAAACTTATCAGACTGTTATTATGTACCTAGTTTGACTAGGAATATTATTTATGTATCTTGTTTAGCCCAATGTGGGTATACTTTTGTACTTAGAAACACTGGGTGTTTTATATATAAAAATGATATTGAGATATGCAGTGCTGATGTACATAATGGTCTTTATATTTTGAATATAAATCAATCTCAAACATATAATGTAACAAAGAAAAGGCTTAAATTAAGTAACAAATATGAAACTTATATATGGCATTATCGTCTAGGACACATTAACAAGACTCAGATATCCACACTTTCGAAGAGTGGGTACTTGGACGGATTTGATCCAAATTCATATGACGTCTGTGAATCTTGTTTATTAGGTAAAATGCCTAAAACACCTTTTAGCGGAAAATATGCATGTGCCATCGAACTGGTTAGCCCTCGTTCATAGTAACGTATATGGGCCCATGTCTAGCCAGGCTAGTGGTGGATATGAATACTTCGTAACCCTTACGGATGATGCATCTCGTTATGGTTATGGGTATCTTATGAGACACAAGTCGGAAACTTTTGAGAAATTCAAAGAGTTTCGACACGAGGTAGAAAAACAGACCAGCAAAAGTATTAAGACATTACGGTCATACCGTGGTGGAGATTACTTGAGCAATGAGTTTCTCGATTACTTGAAAGAGTACGGTATTCTTTCACAGTGGACTCCTCCCGGAACACCTCAATTAAACGGTGTGTCCGAATGGAGAAACTAACTTTGTTGGACATGGTAAGGTCGATGATGAGTCGCACAGAGCTACCTATTTCCTTCTGGGATATGCATTGAACAGTGCAATACTTATTTTGAATAAGGTTTCGTCAAAGTCTTTTCAACAGACTCCGTATGAAATATTGACAGGAAAGAAACCGGGTTTCTCATTCCTGAAGATTTGGGGTTGCTGGCCATACGTTAAACGTTTGGATGATACCAAACTTGAACCCAAATCGGATAAGTGTCTATTTGTAGGTTATCCTAGGGAAACCAAAGGATATTACTTCTACAACCCACAAGAGAACAAAGTATTTGTTGCTCTACATGCGGTTTTTCTTGAGAAGGAATTCCTAAATGCAGTGGTTAGTGGGAGGAAAGTAGAACTCGATGAAAATCGGAGTGATACTATTACTGGCATCGATTCCTTAATGGAACACGAACAGTTCATCGGGGATGAAACTGTACCACAATCTTCTAATACCCAAGAACCGCGTAGGTCGGAGAGAGTCAGAAAACAACCTGAGAGGTATGGGTTTCTGATCTCACCTCAAGTGGATATTAATCTTATTGAGGAATATTAACCAGCTACGTATGAGGAAGCGATACAAGGTATCAGCTCCGGTTTATGGCAAGATGCCATGAAATCTGAAATGGATTCCATGTACACCAACCAAGTTTTGACACTGGTTGATGTACTAGAAGGCGTAAAGCCTATTGGTTACAAATGGGTCTTCAAGAAGAAGACCGACATGGATGGCAACATACAAACATACAAAGCTAGGCTTGTAGCGAGAGGGTATAGTCAATGACATGGTGTCGATTACGATGAAATTTTTTCACATGTTGCCATTATTAAATCCATTCGGATAATGCTTGCTATTGCTGCGTATTTTGATTATGAAATATAGTAGATGGACATCAAAACCACTTTCCTTAACGGAAACCTTTTGGAGGATTTTTATATGCAACAGCCTGACGATTTTGTCATACCAAAACATACAGACAAGGTTTGCAAGTTAAATCGACCCATTTATGGATTGAAGCAAGCATCACATTCTTGGAACCAACATTTTGATGAGATCATAAATGAATATGATTTCGTTCAAAACGAGGATGATCCTTGTGTATATAAGAAGGTTAGTGGGAGAGCACTAACATTCATTGTCCATTACGTTGATAATGTATTGCTTATTGGCAATGACATTCCCATGCTACAATCGGTGAAAGCATGGCTTTCATTAAAATTCTCCATGAAAGATCTGGGAGAAGCAGCCTTTATTATGAGAATAAAGATCTACTGGGATAGATATAGAAAGCTGCTTGGACTCTCCCAGAGTTTATATATTGACAATGTGTTGAAGAGATTCAACATGGAACAGTCTAAGAGGGTACTGTTACCAGTGTCACATGGCGTCACTCTATCTAAGGACATGTGTCCTAAAACTCAAGATAAGAGAGACAACATGAGTCAGATCCTGTTCACTTCTACAGTCAGATCGATCATGTATGCCATGATATGTACGCGACCTGATGTCTCCTATGCTTTGAGCATGTGTAGTTGCTATAAGGCCGATCCAAGTGATGGTCACTGGGTACGGTTAAGAACATCCTTAAGTATCTTAGATGAACTTGGGATGCGTTCTTAATCTATAGAGATGGAGAACTTGAGGTAACTGGGTTTACCAATGTAAGTTTCCAAACCAATAAAGACGCCTGCAAGTCGCAATCTGGGTACATATTTTGTTTGAACAATGAAGCAGTAAGCTGGAAATCTTCCAAGCAAGAGACTGTTGCCGATTCAACAGCAGAAGCAGAATATATTGCTGCAGCTGAAGCAGCAAAAGAGGCAGTTTGGATCCGTAAATTCCTAATTGGATTAGGAGTAGTTCTGTTAGCAACTGAGCATGTTCCATTGTATTATGACAATAACAGGGCTATAACGCAGGTTAAGGAACCGCGATCTCATCAACGATCCAAGCATGTTCTTCGATGTTTCCATCTGATTCGTGAGATCATACATCGTGGTGATGTAAAGATCGAGAAGGTCGCATCAGATGACAACATTGCAGATTCGCTGACGAAAGCTATTCCTCAGCAAAAGTTTGAGCGACATGTACATAGTTCAGGTGTTAGATACTTGAGTGACTGGCTATAGGCCAAGTTGGAGATTGTTGGACAATTATGAACCATAATGTCACTATTTGTAAAAGACATTATGGTTTTTGTACAAATTAACTATGTGACAATGGAAATTGCTATTTTATCATTTTGTAATTAGATTACTTGAATATATATAAATGATAAAAGTTCTTATGATTTGTTCCAGATTATAAGATATGAGACAATATCAATCCACGGAGGTTTAATCATTAAATATCCTTAGTCGTAGTATTATCGAGACTGGAGATCGATAGTGCAGAATAGACTAGTATTGCACTTGTGCGTGTTATGGAAACGTAACAACATAGTTCTCATATATTTAAGTATTAGATATTTATGCAAGTATGATAGGAGGTTGTGTTTACCGATGGTACGGGAACAGCTTCGCTTTGGATAGACCCATCGGAATCCCATTGGTAGTATGACTATGTGTCTATGGGAATTCGAATCAGGGTAGGTGTGTTTGGTCTTAACCTGAGACTTGCATCACGAATACTTGCGATAATCAATACGCTTTGGGTTTGGTCGTCCGGGGCTTTAACAGGTTCTGTGTACGCCTCTTCTGGGTTTATTGAGAATCGTAGTGTATTGGGTGTGATGTCAAGATGGAAGTATCACTTCAGTCATATGGATATGATGATCACGTAGGGATACAGAACTAGTACTCTATTATGTTGCAACTATCGGGATAATATGACAAGGTCCTGATTATCCGATTAAAGAGACTAGTTGCTTGTGATCCGATATATGCTTCGTACGGGGCATACACTATTCCAACCTTAGGCCTTGCATGTGACATCCGATACTGGATCGCAATACGCAATACTACGTATACTACGCCTGAAAAAGATTATATATTCCTCAAAATAATATTTCTGGAGAATTGGGTAGGCACAATGCTTTGATAGAAGCCAACAATGTCTTGTAAATTCGTAAAAATTTGGTACCGGTTACGCACGTGTTCAGATAGTCTGACGACCGGATTTACTGCCAACATATCCAGGGATCTCATGGGTCGCTTCCCGAAGATGCACCGATGACGTTTGACTCGAACATAATTAATCTAAGATTAATTAGAAGAGAGAGAAAATTTATATGGGATTAATTACGTAAAAAATTTATCTGGGATAAAATTCGATAAGAAGAGAGAGAACGATTAATTTGGAATTAATCGATTTAATAATATATTCGATATATTAAATGAAATTAGATTTTGACGCCAAATTAAAATTGGATTTTAATTTGGGCGAACGAATTAATTTAGAATTAATTCACGAGCTTCGTTCGTAATAATTTTGCAAGGCATTGTTATTTAATTAAATTGGATTTAATTACGTCGTGACGGAAAATTCGTTTAATCGAATTAAGCGAACCCGAGCCCGAAGTGTGTTGAGCAAGCCACTTGAATTTTGAATTAAAGTGGGTCCCACCAACTTACATCACTTGTCCATAAAGTGTCAATTTGGTGATGAAAGTGGTTGGAGGCATTAAAAGCTTTTTTCCCTCCAAAACTTTGCTTAACCTTTTGGTAAAACATATAACAAAATAGAGTTTGACTTTTGTATGAGTTGTAATTGATTTTAGAAATCAAAAATACCAAAAAACCAAAAACTCTATCCTCCCCTCTCATATTGCCGTGACCTTCATCTCTTAGAAGAAAAATTTGTTGCAATTTTTTCTTCAAGCTAGCACTTCCAAGGAGTAAACAAAGGTGTTAGGGAAACTTTCCCATTGAGTTTGGAATCAAAGCAAAAGGCTTGGAGCTACACCATTCATACAAAGAGGAGCTTGGAGCACTACACAAAGGAGCAAAAGTTTTGAACTTTCCTACATCCAAGAAACCGATCAAAGTGAGTATTTTTCCGATATCTTACTTTGTGTATTAACATCTTTTATGCTTAAATAGATCATTGGCAAGTTCTTAGAGAACTTAACAATTATAGCCAGAGAAACCATCCATAAATTACAATAAAGCATGGATTATATTCTTCTTCAATAAAGTTAGTTATCAATTTCTTTGATGATAGGCTTCTACTTTGGCTAGTAAGTTACTCTAGCAGATGATTTCAAGAGAATTTTAGGCTGATTCTTGACAGCTACTTGCTAAATGACTGTCATGTTCTTGGCTTCTCCAAGCTTATCTTCCTAATACATTGAACATGACCCAAATCCTCTTCGTAATATACAGCTTTTGTTAAATTAGTACTGGTGTGAAAAGGTTTCTCCTCTACCCATACTGCTTCCACTTCGTATTCTTTCCACAACAAGAGGAATTGGTGTAAAAAAGGTTACACACACCGGTTGGCATAAATCCATTCTCTTCCAAACAGATCTTGATAATTGGCTAGGAATTCACTGTGAAAAATGTATACAAGGAAGTCTTACTGCCAACAGTAAATTACACTGGCAGCATCCCAAGTGTTCTGGTTACCTTTCCTCTAAAAGCTGCCATAAAACCCTCTCTTGAAATTAGATCATCCTCTAACTTTCCCAATGTCAATAACATCATGGAAGGCATTACATTCAATGCTGACCCATTGTTAATGAGTACCTGGGATTCATTGGTTGATATGCTTAGTCATCTCCTTCGAGGGTTTCTCAAATATCACCATTTTGGGCCCTCCAAATCCCACAGCATGGATAATTACCCCATAGTTTGGTTTCTTAAAATACTATTCCTCTAAAAATGAAGGTCTTTTCCTTGAAGCTCCTGCTAAATTCTCCATCCGTGTAGTATTCCTTTCACTTCTTTTTGGAAGTTTAATGGTAGAGTCAAGCTTTCTATGGCATAACCAAAAGGAACATGTACATCTCATCCCATGAAAGTGTTCTCTGCATGTTACTCCTCTACTAAATAATCTGAGCTCCCCACTAATTCCTGATCCTTAGTGCACTTTCTATAAAATTTGAACTTTTCCTTTATAAGTTCCTGCATCTCTTCCTTCCTTCCTAGGTAGCCTTCTAAAATAGAAACTTCCTCATCTAGGTTCGGGTTAGTTTTTCTAAAAAAATTATACTCTACTATGTACCACTGGTTGCCTGACCTAACTACTTGATGGGCTATAAATCTCGGATGTCTCATCTGGAACACAAATATTTCATCTTCATGTACCAAATACTTTTTAGGAACCCAAATCTTATGAATTACCCTTCCTGGATAGGTTTCTATGTTCTTTCCCTTATACCTCCTCTTAGAATTCAACATATTCCTAAAAAATCAAAAGTGGCAATATTCACATTAGCCACTAGAGGAAAATGTCTTCATCAACTAACATAAGTTCATTCTTTTGAGAAAATTTTAAAATTTCTCTGTTGATTTTGTCTTGTACTATACTTTTAAAGCCCCAACAATAGTTAGTTGAATGATTGTAAGAGTTATGATACTTATGAAACTTCTTCCTTTCGAGATTCTCTTTGGTAGGAATTTTATGATCAAGAAGCAACGTCAGAAACTTCTCTTTCATAAGGAAATAAAAAATTTCCTCAGTCTTGCCAGCATTGAAGGAGCATTGGGTGGTACTGGATCTTCTATGCTTCAAGTGTCTTCTTAATTAAAAGATGACATACATAAGATCCTGACTTTAGCAGATAACTTATAGAAGTCCTTGAATTCTGTCACCTGGAATTTCTTCCTCAGCTCTATGTCCAAGTCTTTTTGTGCCATTTTTACGAACTTTATTTTTGGCAGGTAAATCTTGCATCAGTTTCTTATTTTCTGAAAATAAGCAATGAAACGGTCTGTCATTTCTCCACTTATTTGCGTCACCCTAGACAATTCTGCTATTCACACTTCTGGCTCTGCTGTAAAGAATTGAGTAGGAAACTACATCTCCATTTTCTGCCAGGTGAACACTGAGTTCCTGAACAGAGTGGTATACTATGTAAGAGTTGATCCTGTCAAAAAATTGGGAAACAATATTAGCTTAAAATTCAAAAAATTATAATCATTCTATAATACTTCACAGTAGATGGTGAATCTGGCTATGTGCTCTAAAGACCATCCTCTCTAGAGAAAAGTGAGAAGTCTGGAATCCTGTATCTATTGGGATATGAGCTTTCTCTGTCAATTGCATAAGGATATGACTTGTGAAATTTGGGACGTCTGATTTTCCTCAGGCTTGGTCCATAGAGTTTATGCACTACTTCTTTTACTGTTTCTGCATCTACATGTTAAGAAACATGCACTAGAGGAGGATTTCCTCGGTTGAACAGTGGAGGGTTACCCCCCGGGCCCATTCTTGCATGTGCTCATTCTTTATAAGTTGTAGGATGATTGTTCAGGTTCATTGCTCTAAAGAAATGTTAAGGAACTTGTATGTATAAGCCAATACACGTGTCAGCCTACGCATGATCTCTCGTGTGATACTTTAGGTTACGTTTTTGGTTTGTGATTGAAATGTATGATTTCCTATTGTGAATTCTTACCAATGGATGATGAGTTTAACATATGTTATATAGAGAATTTGATATGTGAGGGGATGTTCTGCTATTGCACTTATGATATTTGGTTTTATAAATTGACGGTTTGAGTTATGTTTTCAAAAATGTTTTAAGAAAGGAACTTGGAGAACGGTTTTGGTAAGTATATGATGAAGATATGTTTCCATCTCGGAGCTTGTTATATGTTGTAATGTTTTGAAAACTATGAATATGTTTCCACCGAGACGTTTGGTAAATAGATATTTTTACCTCGACGCTAGATCCATGTTTTCACATTTTATGACTTATCGATATGTTTCCATCAAGAAGCTTGACAACATGTTTATATCCCAATGCTTGATTTTTATTTTTACAATTTATGATTTATGATTATGTTTTTGTCGGGGCTTGTTATAGGGTCCTGACCATCGGAAAATGGCTGACCCATTACTCTATCGACACGGTCCTATTCGTACACTGTCTTATCAAAGCGCGCGACTTAGACCATGTACGCTTGATAAGTGTTTTAAAAGTTTCCTTTCAAGAGAATTATTTTGAAAGATATATATTTGAATCCCATTTATATTTTCAAAATAATTGTCTTGTTTTAAGGCATAATTAGTGTTTTGAAAAGATTGTTTTCAAATGGATTGTGTTTTGAAAGAGATATGATTGATTTTGTTAAGCTATGATACGATATGTTTTCGCCACTGTGCTTGTACTATGTTTATATGGATATATGGTTTTTGAAATCGACGTGGTGCTTGCATAGGGTTTCATCCAACTCCAATGGACGGATCCGCTACCCTCCATCGATATGAGTTTGTTTCCTTCATTATCCAGTCTTTGCACGTGATTTGGATATTGGATGTTTTTTATATTTCGTCCAGTTGAGTTGGTCCAGGACTCTTGATGTGAATTACGATGAAAATGATTTTCAAATTTAAATTTTTATACAACACATGAGATTTTATGATATATTTTTGAATCGATTTTGAAGTGATTACTTCACGTTCTCTGTTGGATAATGAATGTGATTATTTGTAAAGAATCTGCAATATGTATCATGTTTCGGTTAATATGTATGCTTGTTTGTATGGAATTCATATTCTCACTTCTGATTTAGTTGTGGATGAAATTATTTGAGTAGAGAACGTGTTATGCTTTCTGTTTTTGTTGTATGGATATGATTTTTTTTTTGTGATATCCGTGTGGGACAAGTGAGTGTTTATTTTATTTATGTAAAGATTATGATATGTTTGTTGGAAAGAAGATGTGGAAATTGTAAAAGATGTATGTTTGAATGTGTATATGGTTATATATAGTATTCTATGAGTTTGGTTATACATAAATATAAGTGTCGATGTCGGAAGCATCCTCAAACTAAATATGTTAATGTATTCTGTATAAATATTAAAATTGGAATTATGATTTAAGAGAGAAATTATTAGACATTCCAATTTGATGGTATTTCAAACATCTTGAGTTATGATAGTTTATTTTAAGTTTTGTTTTTGTATCAAGGATACCTTATAACTTAGTTCCTAATTTGGAATAATTATATGTCTCCGAAAAACATTAATAAGGGTATGAATAGTACGAGGATTATAGGTTTTCTGACTAACAGTTGTATATAAAGAAAAATATATATATATATATATATAAATATTTTTAATTATACTTTATTAGTAAGATATCCTTATTCCTCGTAATACGTGTAGCTACTTACTGAGTTGTGAAACTCACAGCACATTAGGTTGCTAGTTTTGCAGGATGGGCAACCAGATTATTCTGCCAACAAGCTATGGAAGCTGATGCTCAAGACAAAGGATCACCCAGGTTTCAGTTGCCCGTTTCAGTGTCCTGGAAAATGTGTTTATGTAAAGAAGTTTGTATTTCTGGTTTATGTATTTTACTTGCATCGCTTGTTGACGTAAATATGTAAGAGAATGTCTTTAAGTAATATGTGTATTTGTGGGCATGAGCTCTTAGCTAATGAGTTTTGATGTATTCTGGTTGGACCAGCGGTCCTTTTGTTTATTATGATTATTGTAGGTTGTCATAATATAGAGTTTTTCATGTCTGTTTCTTACTGGTTTGATGCTAAGGAGATGAGTTATTCTTTTCTCCTACCGGTATCGTCCTGCCTGTGACGGGGTATTATAATTATAATTGATTTTGTTATAATGTTTTAGTTGTAATCTGTGACTACTAACTAAAAGATTTATTTAGCTTACAATGGGTACTTTTCGCAATCGACGTGTCAATTTATTATCTTGATCCCTTAGGATCTAATCCTGATAATGACTTGATGAAGATAACGAATTAGTCAAGTCTTCTAATTTATTTTTTAAAATATTTCTAATTTCTGTTGTTGCATAGATTTTCTGAGACCCTCTTTATGTTTCTTGTACAGGGATTAGAATTCATCATTTTAGCAGAATGATTCAAAAGGTGATAGTTTTAAATAGGTATATGTGATGGTACAAATGAAACCAAGTATGCCGATCAACCTGAACACGTTAATTAGTATACTCACATATCACATATTTTTTTTAATTTTTATAGGCACCGATGCAACTGAAAAGTTTTGAATACGACTACTATGTCATGAAGTACATGAAATGTATTGTTTCCAATGCCAATATTTTGAAAAATAACTTAAGCTTTATTTAGAGTAATATTTTTTATTTTTAATATTTTAAATTATTCTTTCATTTTTTAATTATTTTTAAAATTGAATTAAAGTTTAAGGGAATAGATGTGTATACCGTGCATGACATTTTACAACTTCGTGATGAATGGACAACTTATGTTGCGAAGTTAATTACTGAATACAATCATAAGGTAATTTATATTTTTTTTAACCAATTCAAATTATATAGCAATTATCTTATGTAGTTTATTAAAGTGTTGTATTTGTTTGCAAAATTGAAGTTGGAAGAACAAATAGGGGTCTATTATTAAGATATAAAATAAGGGTATATTATTAAGATATAAATATTTTATCTTTGAAATTTATTTGTTTCTTAGAAGTTGTGCATGTTGGCTAGAACTACGGTATATTAGTGTCGAAAAATATTTTTTAATTATAAATTTATTTGATTTTATTTTCAAGTTGGAATTTCAAAACTATAGTATAATATTATTTTTGAAGTTTAGTGAAAAGTAGGATAATATGTTGGAATATTATTGAAAACTATGGTATTCTATTGTTGAATTAATATATTGTTTGTGAAAATTGTGTGCAAAGTTATGATAATTTTTTTACTACAAAGTTATTGGAATTTGTGAGCAATATTGACATTGTAATTTTATATTCAAATTGATTGGAATTTGAGTCCAAAGTGACACTTACACTGTTTTATATTATATATTATTTCTCAACATATGTTATTAATAATTACTAATGATATGAAATTTGTTTTGAACCTTTAGGTGAAAGAGAGTGAAAAAGATGCTATCACATTCTAATGTTTTGGCAAGAAGATGTAAGATGTTTAATAGAATTTTTTTGTTTGTACATGATTTTTGTAATGATGTTTCAAACATCTTATGTTATAATTTAAATTCTGAATACACTCTATATGACATGTTAAACATATTTTGATTATGAAATATATTATCTTTTCATATAATTCTTAGTTTAAAAATATAATTTTTTTACAATAATGAATACATGAGCACAAATGTGATTATATAATAGATACTAATTTTTTTAATTATTGTTAATAAATTACTGATACCATATTCACATAAATCACCGATACTAATTTTTTAAATATCGTTAGTAATTTTGTGATGTTACTGTGTCAATGATGTAGGAAACGACTTTCTTTATCACGGCGGAAGTTGCTTGTGGTGGCACCGGGTCTGGTATGGATCTTTAAAATTTTCTTTGCCTTCTCCTTTTGTTGTAGTAGCCGAAATCAATCATTTGATGCTTAACACTTGGATTAACCACCCGATCTTCCGAACTATGACTCGAAACCAACAAACCGAAGTGTGGGCTTCACAAAAATCAAATCTCTAAACTATTTAGAGAATCAAAGTGTCACAATGGTGTTTGGCTTTTTGAAATTTCAAATACTCTCACAACACTTGTGAATATTTGAAGTTCTTCTCTCTTTTCTTTCTCACAACACTTGTGTGAATGAATGCAAAGTGTTAACCTTAGGAAGTGAGAGAAATGGTAGAGATTATATTCTCTTATACAAGCTAACTAACCTTGTCATTAAGCATCTAATGCTTTCTTGCAATGGCCAACACAAAAATGTGAATGCCATACCATATCATAAGAAATGATAAGTTAAAGACAAGGACTTTGTTATTAAGCATCTAATGCTTTCTTTCAATGACAAACACATAAATGTGGAGGTCATACCAAAACATAAAATGCATTAGCTAATGAGAAATACATTAGGTGTATACATGCCACCTAATAGACATAATTGCTTGGATGACATGGTAAGCCATATGGCTTTGTCTCCAATGGTAAAAAAATAATCAATATCTAAATAATGATTTATTTACCTTCAATTATGTTGTAGTAATTATCTCATAATTATTACTAACTTGATTATCTCATAATAAAAAAATTCTAGAAAACATTAAGTTAAACTAATTTAACATAGTTTTCATTTGTAACAATAAATATTATTAATCTCATTAATAATATATAAATATAATGTGAGTATATAATTAGACAATCTAATTATATTAGGTTTTCTACAGTTAATCGAGCTAGCACGGGGACCAAATGGAGCTACGCTTCCGAGCTCCAATAATTCTGAAATATTAATTAAACTCTTTAATCAAATATTACGAATTATTAACTCTGCGTTATTTCACTAAAAACTCAAAGTTGAACCCATGTTACTGTAGTTGGATAAAATAAAACCGAACATCTTCGGTGTCCATTGATATAGTCATTACATATGAATATAGCTCTTCACGAATATCTCATAAATAGAGTCGGGTCAAAACTCCTTTAAACAACTCTAAATATTTTGTCTCTTAAGCACCATTGATTCTATAATGAACAATTAATTAATAACAATTATGAATATAAAACTTTCTATTCACAATAGAAAAGTGAAGTGCTCAAATTATTCAAGTCTCGAATCAACTCTTAACAAGATATTCTTCTTGCTTCTCGTAAGAAGGAGTGAATTCCATATCTAGGTAAAACGTACCTAGCTACACAACAAATCATATCCCCAAAATACGTAGTTATTGGCCGGAAATGCAACACCAACCTCACCATAGTAAATCAAATGACATAGTCTGTCATGCAGGAGTTCGTAGTACACTCACGATTAAGATCGATCAATATATGACCATCTATTAGATAAAATAATTTCTTCAGTTAATGAATATTAAAAGAAATTCTTATTTATCTGAGTCCAGTCCTATATGATCTCATCATACAAGGTGCCTCCATTCCCATGTCACTACATGAACGATCCCGAATCAAGGTCGTCATACAAGTATAGAATGGACCGTAACTATAGATAAACCACAAACAAAGTACCCTCTTTGTTTGCTCTCTACAGACTATTTAGATTACAAACTTCAGACTTAAATCCTCTGGCGCATCAAACATACACTAAGTCTGAAGGTACAGTAGTAATCATGGTAAACAAGATAATTGTACAATATGCAATATAAATCAAACAACTTTGATAAACTGAATAATACATATATTATTATTACAATAATCAATTCCGTTTACAATACATGAAGCTTTAGGACATAAATCCCCACAAACTCTCACTTGGACTAGAGCAAATGGGACTTGTCATGTAATCCTAAACCCTTTAAGTGACCTTCAAACACTTTAGCCGACAAGGTCTTTGTAAACGGATCAGCCAGGTTGTCTGCGGATGGAATCTGCATGACAGCGACATCTCTTCTCTGCACTATCTCCATGATGAGGTGATATTTCCTCTCAATAGACTTACATATCTTGTGGCTTCTTGGTTAATTGGAGTTCACCACTGCACCAATATTATCACAATAAAGTGTGAGCGGTTTATCCATATCTGGAACAACTTCCAGATCTGCCAAGAACTTACGGAACCAGACTGCTTCCTCAGTTGCTTCACAAGCTGCTACATATTCAGCCACCATAGTGGAGTCAGTAATACAAGATTACTTAATGCTCCTCCATACTATAGCCCCACCACCTAGGGTGAACAATGATCCAAATGTTGATTTCCTATAATCGACATCCGTCTGAAAATCAGAATCAGTATATCCTCTCAGAATCATATCATGACTTTTATATACAAGCATATAATTTCTCCTTCTCCGAAGATACTTGAGAATATGTTTCACCGCTACCCAATTATCTAATCCTGGGTTGGATTGAAACCTATTGACTACTCCCACTATAAAACAAATGTCTGGTCTCGTGCATAACATAACATACATTAGACTTCCAACTACTAAGCATGTGGTATATGTCTCATCTCCTCAACTCATTGAGGTGTCTTAGGAGACTGTTCTTAGATAATAAATTCCATGCCTGAAAGGTAAATTACCTTTCTTGGAATTCTGTTTCCCAAATCGTACAAGAATCTTATCGATATAGGTTGCTTGAGACATTGCTAACAATCTTTTCTTGCGATCCCGAATGATCTAGATCCCAAGTACATAACTTGGCTCTCCTAAATATTTCATTTGGAATTGGTTAGCTAGCCAGATTTTCATGTCCGATAATATCTTTACATCATTCTCAATGAGTAAATTATCATCGACGTATAACACAAGGAAAACCACATTCCCATCAATGATGCGCTTGTAGACACAAGGCTCATCGATGTTCTGCTCAAAGTTATAAGACTTGATCGTAGTATCAAATCTTATGTTCAAGATCTAGATGCTTGCAACTTGTAAACTTTTTTCTCTTGACCTTAGGTAATGAACCCCTCTAGTTGTACCGTATAGATACTCTCATCAAGATTACCATTCAAGAATGCAGTCTTGATGTCCATCTACCAAATCTCATAGTTATAATATGCAGCAATGGAAAGAAGAATCTTGATGGATTTAAGCATGGCTACTGGCGAGAAAGTTTCTTCATTGTCAACTCCATCTTTTTGGGTATAACCTTTTGCCACTAGCTTAGCCTTGAAAGTCTGTACTTTCCCATCTATTCCTCTTTTTCTCTTGTAGATCCACTTACAACCTATTCGTTTTACTATATAAGGTTGGTCTACAAGTTCCCAGATTGAGTTAGAGTACATAGACTCCATCTCGAGGTTTATTGTTTTGAGCCATTCCTCTTTATCAATATCTTCTATTGCACTACGATAGGTCAATGAATCATCTATACCATCACAAGATGCAACAACTTGCACCTCACCATTTCCTAGATAGCGTTCAGGTTGCCTTACAACCCTCCCACTATGTCTAAGTGGTATGGTATCCTGATAAAATTGCATCTAACTTTCAGATGTAGAAGGTGTAATGTCTTTGTCAATATTTGACAATGGTGTACTGGTCATACCAGCAAGTAACTCCTTATGTAACATTTTACTTCGAGGTTTAAACTCTCTTATATAGTCCTCCTCAAGAAATGTAGCATTTGTCGACACAAATACTTTATTATCTTCTGGACTATAAAAGAATCTACCCCTAGTTTCCTTAGGATAGCCTACAAATAGGCAAACCTGTGAACGTGGTTCCAACTTAGTAGTCTTGTTCTTTAGCCCATGTACCAGACACCC
Organism: Zanthoxylum bungeanum; assembly: GCA_019454045.1. Classification (NCBI taxonomy): domain Eukaryota; kingdom Viridiplantae; phylum Streptophyta; class Magnoliopsida; order Sapindales; family Rutaceae; genus Zanthoxylum; species Zanthoxylum bungeanum. The sequence continues at coordinate 18,143 of SKCR01048602.1, forward strand.
CCATATGCAGAAATGTCACAAACTAGCTTTATGACCATTCCACAACTCTAAGGGAGTCTTAGAAACAAACTTAGAAGGAACTACATTCATGATATACATTGCAGTTTGTAATGCATAGCCACATAATGAACTAGGTAGAGTGATATAACTAAACATTGATCTCATCATGTCTAGTAGGGTGCGATTTATCATATTTGTAACACCATTTTATTGTGGTGTTCCAGGTGCTATGAGTTGTGAAACAATTCCATGCTCAACTAAGAATTCCTCGAAATCTCTATCAAGGTATTCTCCTCCACGATCTGATCGTAGAATTTTGATGCTTTTACCTAACTGGTTCTCAACCTCAGCACGATATTCTTTGAACTTTTCAAATGTATCTGACTTGTGCTACATTAGGTAAACATACCCATATCTAGAATAATCATCAATAAAAGTGACGAAGTATTCAAAACCACATCTGGCTTTTACATTCATCGGTCCGCAAACGTCCGAATGTATTAGCTCAAGTGTTTCTTTAGCTCTTATCCATTTTCCAATAAAAGATCTCTTGATCATTTTTCCTTCTAGACATGACTCACAAACATGTAAAGTACCGAGTTTTAACTGATTTAAAACTTTGTTCTTAATTAGTCTATCTATCCGGTCAAGGTTAATGTGACCAAGTCTAAGGTGCAATAAATAGGTATCATCATGAGAAATCTTTTACTGTTTAGTTTTAGATCTTTCAATCTTAAACATTTCACTATTAAGCAGTGATTCATGCATTAATGGCCTTAATACATATAGATTATTTTCGGAGTTTTCATGCATATATTTAATCCATTTCTACTAAACTAATTGACTTATTATTAAACGAAATAGAAAAAACCAGATTCCATAAGTTTTGTTACAGAAATCAAATTCCTGCGAAAACCAGGAATATATAGCACACTGTTCAAACACAAATAACTTTTATTAAAATTCAATTTTGAAACTCCTACTGATTTTGCTGAAACAACATCCCCTGTCCCAACTCTCATGGTAAAGCTACCTTCAGCAAGGTCCCTCCATGAGTCAAGTAGCTGCAAAGAACAACAAACATGGTTAGTGGCACCAGAATCAACAATCCATATGGATTTATCAACAATCCAGACGGGTTCACACAATGGTATACGCTCTTAATGCAAGTCATGTAAAAAAAATAAAGACATAATAACATCCCCAATCAAAATAATAACCACATTAACATAGTTAAAAAAAATTAAATTATGAAGTACAAGATGCGGTAATGAAAACTACAATAAACAAAGATAAGCGGGAAAAGCATCGATAAATAAATAACAAACAAAAAGGGGTTAATCACGTATATATGAATATTTCCCAAGTGGTACGTGGAGTTGTATCCCAAGTACAGACCGCACTGCCGTCTATTCGGATTCGGCAATGAAATTTACGTCTGGGTTTCCATCCAATATAACGCAAGGGATAATAACACAAATAACCATCAATGCAATGTAAACGGACATAAAAAAAGCGAAATAATAAAGTAAAATAACTAGATAAAAAACTAAATAGCAAGATAAATGTGAAATTATAAAATAACGATGAAATAACAAACTAAATGCCAAAGAAAGAAAAATGTAACAAACTAAATGCCAAATAACAAACTAAAGCCCGAAGAACGGTTCGGGAATAAACCATATCACACTAGGAACGGTTCAGGAATGAACCATCTCACACTAGAAATGGTTCGGGAATGAACCATCTCACATTAGGAACGGTTCGGGAATGAACCATCTCACATTAGGAAGGGTTCGGGAATGAACCATCTGACACTAGGAACGATTCGGGAATGAACCATCTGACACTAGGAATGGTTCGGGAATAAACCATCTGACACTAGGAACGGTTCGGGAATGAACCATCTCAAATTAGGAACGATTCGGAAATAAACCATCTCACACTTGGAATGGTTCGGGAAAGAACGGCAGAGATCGAAACATCTCACACTTGGAATGGTTCGGGAATGAACCGTAGAGATCAAAGCATCTCAAACTAGGAATGGTTCGGGAATGAACCGTAGAGATCAAAGCATCTCAAACTAGGAATGGTTCGGGAATGAACCTCAAAGATCGAAGCATTTCACACCCAGCATGGTTCGGGAATAAAGGCCAGGGGTCGAAGCACCTCGCCATCAACTCAACACAGTTCGGGAATAAAGCCCAGAGGGCGAAGCACCTCGCCATCAACTCAGCTCAATTCGGGAATGAAGCCCAGAGGTCGAAAAACCTCGCCATCAACTCAGCTCAGTTCGGGAATGAAGCCCAGAGGTCGAAGCACCTCAGAGATTAAAGCATCTGCAAAAGCAGCGAAACGACAGGTATTTCTGGCAATGACTGATGAACCAGGTAAGCAAAAATGCATGCATGACTTTGAAAGGGTTGTCACTGTCACACACTGTACAAGCCCCATCAAAGTGGGGGCGACTGTAGACACTACATAAGCCCAATGATGAGCCTCGCATGGAGGCATTACCTGAAAAGTTATGGAAGTCGCGAGAAACGAATGCCCGAAGGAAAAACTCCAAAATTAGCACCTCATTAGATTCAGACTCACAAGCCATCCTTGGATTCGCTCAGTCAGTTTCTGTTTCAAACCATAACCTCGGCCTAAAACCCCTGCAACCCATGAAAGCCCATACAATCCATGCCCACGCCAAACACCACACAAAGCCCATGCATCCACACCCCGAAGGCACAAAAAGACACCATCTACACGCCCAAACCTTCCAAAAATAGCTAAAATCCCATGCAAAACACATGCTAAAATCCCCTCAAATCACTTTCCAATTAGCAAAGATTTGAAATCTCATGCAAAACACATGCTCAAATTCCTTCATCAACACTTTCCAATTAAAAAAGATTTGAGATCTCCATCACCAAATTTATAAGATTATATTCCAAAATAAATTTCCATGATTTTTTTTCCCTTTTTGGAGATCCATCCAAATCATTATAAAAAGGGACCAAGTTTCATCTTTGGGGGCTTCTCATCTTCTTTTTCTAGGCTACACACACGACAACCACCAAAAAAAAAAACAAAGACGAAAATAAACAACCAGCCAAACAACAATGAAAAGAAAAACACCAAACACCAAAACAAAAAACAAAAAAAAAAAGAATAAGGCAACGTGAAGCAACAGAAAAGAGACCAGAACGTGAAGCCACCTGGACGTGGAGACCAAAACATGTAGATTTGAACGTAAACAACCACAAAACCGGTGACCAAAACAGTCCCTAAAAACAACCAAAAAAATTCCCCAAAAACAACAGGAAAAATCACCAAAAAAACAACCAAAAATAGTCCAAAAAACAGTCCAAAAAACAACCAGTAAAATCACCAAAAACAACACCAAAACAGAAGCCCAAAAACAACAAAAATAGCATTAAAAAAAAAAATAACTAGAAACAGCAGCCAAAACAGCCCCAAAAATAACCAAAATAGCAGCCAAAACAACCAAAACAGCAGTCAAAACACACCAAAAACAACAAATAGCGCAACCAGCGAACCAGCAAAAGAGCAACCAGAAAATAGCAAAACAGCAACCATAAAATAGAGAAACAACAAACCAGCGAAACGGCAAGCAGAAAACAGTGAAACAGAAACAAGAAAATACCAAAATAGAAAAAAAAAATTAGTAAAACAACAACCTGAAACAGCAAACAGCGAACCAAGCTTTTGTTGGACAATTATGACCCATAGCGTCACTATTTTTACAGATCACTGTGTTGTTGTACAAATTAACTATGTGACAAAGGAGATTGCACTCTTATCATTTGTGATTAGATGACCTAGATGTATAAATGATGAGAGGTCCCTATGATTTGTTCCTGGACGGAGAATGATATGAGACAGTATCAGTCCACGAAGGATAAATCAATAAATATCCATAGTCAGAGCATTGTCGAGATTGGACATCTATAAATGCGTAAAAAGACTACTATTACACTTGTGCGCGTTGTGAGGGCACAACGACATAGTTCTCATATATTTGGGTATAGGATACTCATGCAAGTGTAATAGGAGGTTGTGTTTTACCGATGGTACGGGAAACAGCTTCGCTCTGGATAGACCCCCTCGAATTCCATTGGTAGTATGACTATGTGTCTATGGAAATCTGAAATCAGGGTAGGTGTATTTGGTCTTAACCTGATACTTGCACCGCTAATACTTGCGACAATCAATATACTTTGGTTGAGGTCGTCCAGGGCTTTAACAGGTTCTGTGTACGCCAATACTGGGGTATATTGAGAATCGTAGTGTGTTGGGTGTGAGTGTGATGTCAGATGGAAGTGTCACTCCAGTCATATAGAGATGATGGTCACGTAGGATACGGGCCTAGTTCTCTTAAATGCTGCAGCTATCGGGATAAAATGACAAAGTCATGTTTATCCGATTATAGAGACTAGTCACCAGACATCTGACATGTGCTTCGTACGGGGCAGACACAATTCCAGCCCCAGGCCTAACACGTGATCATTTGATACTGGATAGAAATACACAATACTACGTATACTACGCCTGATACAGATCCTTTATTCCTGTAAGGATATTTCCGGAGAATTGGGAAGGCATGGCGCTTTGCTAGAGGCCACAGCCTTGTAAATCGTGTAAAGTAAAAACGTAGTACTTGGTACTTACGTGTTCGGATAGTCCGACGACCGAATTTACTGCCAATTTATCCGGGGATCTCATGGGTCATTTCCTAAATATTCACCGATGACGTATGACTCGCACTCTAAATTAATCTGGGATTAATTAGATGAGAGAGAAAATTAATCTGGGATTAATTGCGGATATATTTTATCTGGGATAAAATATCATTTAAAGAGAGATAACGATTAATTTGGAATTAATCGATTAATTAATATATTCGATATATTAAAAAAATTGGATTTCGAAGCGGAATTAAAATTAGATTTTAATTCGGGCGAACGAATTAATTTAGAATTAATTCGTTAGCGACGTGAATAGTGATTTCGCTAGGTGTAATCATTTAATTACGACGCAACAGAAAATTCATTAATATGGAATTAGCGAACCCGAGCCCGAGATTATTTGCGAGCGCATTTGCATTTCGAATTTGAGTGCGGCACGCAAGTCAAATCAAGCGTCAAATTACTAGTCGCATCTAGCGTCACATCATTCGTCAATCAAGTGATGGATGTCTTTCACTTTGAGTGATTGACGCAAGTCACTATTCATGATTGATGGATTGTTGCGAGATGATGGAGGTGGTTGGATCTATTTATGGCTTGACTTTTGAAATCAAAAAATTGTATATGGTAAATGATTTTAGAAATCATTTAATCTATTACACTTTTTCCTCTATCTCACACAACTATCTCTTCCTCTCAACTCTCTCTTCTTCACGCCCATGGAGGGGTAAAACAGCTCACTGGTTTCTCTAAAAAAACGTGAGCAGTGGCAAACACAAGAGTGTGATTTTGTGGCAAAATCACAAGTGCTAGCACACTTACGAGACATGCGAAGGTGATAGGGAAGTCCACCCATGAGCCGGGAATCGTTCGATGAAGCTTGGAGCTTGTTCGAGGAGCTCAAAAATAGAAAATGGAGGAGCATGGACTGCTCACTGCCGAACCAGTCCACTGCCGAGCAAAGTTGATTTTTATTGCCTCTGCGTCGCTCAACCGATCGATGTAAGTATTCCGCAACTTCTTCGATGTGTATTCGCACTTGATTCATGCTTATTATTGATCTTGGGACCTTAATAGAAACCAACAGCTTTGATCCTTCCGGCGACGGCCTAACGCACTTTTGAGAAAGCAACTTTAAAGGTAAGACCTGAGGGCACCCTTACCACATTTATTTTCATAGTTCCGGACACTGTGTGCCTGGATGGACGTGAAATACATCAGCCACGTAAGCGAAGTCCTACATTAAAGATGGCCAAATTGCTGGTCATATTTTTCTTTCTTTGGCATTTAGTTTGTTATTTCATCGTTATTTTATTATTTAGCATATCTTGCGATATAGCTTTTTGTCTATTTATTTTACTTTATTATTTCACTTTTTTTTATGTCCGTTTACATTACATTGATGGTTATGTGTGTTATTATCCCTTGCGGTATATAAGATCAAAATCCAGACGTAAATTCCGTAGCCGAATTCGAATGGACGGTAGTGCGGTCTGTACTGGGAGATATAACTCCATGTACCACTCGGGAAATATTCATATATGCGTGATTAAATCCTTTTTTGTTTGCTATTTATTTATCGATGCTTTTCCCGTTTATCTTTGTTTACTATAGTTTTCGTTGCCGCATCTTGTACTTCTTAATTAATATGTTTTTTTTTGAACTATGTTATTGTGGTTATTATTTTGATTGGGTATGTTATTATGTCTTTATTCGCTTTTTGCATGACTTGCATTAAGACTTGGCTATACCATTGTGTGAACCCGTCCATTATCCTGGCATAAGTAAGGACCATTCTGAACCCAATGGTTTGAGGTTCCCTTGCGAGGGGTGATTGCGGCCTTAAATATTTTCCCAGTTCACACTGGGTGGTGACTACTTTATTCTCCGATTTAGTCCCCCGCAGGTTACTCCGTACTCTCTACGGGCTGCGAGCCCAATAATGTCATGGTCGTCGAACATTATAGGCATAGCGGTAAACCCCGCTTCACTCCTACAAATAGCTATTAGCTTTCTTATCAGCTTTAATCCAATATTATAGGCATTACGTGCAACTCTGCCAGCATTTGGTGCTGGCTCAAGAGGACATTCCTCCATTAGGACAAATTTAAGTTCTTTACAGACCAAGATAACATTCATGTCACTTTTCCATTTAACATACTTATCCCCGATTAATTTTCTTGTTGTTTGAGAATTGAGATTATTACAGATGTCATGGCTGAAAAAAATAATAAACGTGCATTCAACATTCATTCGTCGTATATTAAAATTTCAAACATTTAGGCATAAAATTAAACATGATGCATGATCAATGTATAATGAATTAGAAACAAAAAAGAATTACTAGGCCACGGTTATCCATCATCCCACAAATAAGTGCCGCCGCGTAGGGTAGGTCAAGTATTCGCATGATAGACTAAGACATTCTCAATTGATTAATATATCAGAAAACTCTTTTTCCAATATTAATCAATTACCGTTATTTTGATCAGGAAGCTTCGATTAACAACTTAATCATTCCTTTGTGAGTGTGGCCCATTATTTCAGAACCCTTGGACTTAACTAGTGAAGTGCCGCCATAGGGTAGGTTAAATCACCAAATACATTAGAGTCCATATCCTTCCGGAATCCAAACTTGATATTGACCCAAAAAGGACACCATCAGTATGGGGATGAAAGAAAATCCATCTCGAGATGCCTATTGAATCTCATGTTTCTGGATAACAATGGAGATCGTGGGATATATTGTGGTATACCCCTATTCCACTCACGATTTTCAAGTGTAAGGTTTCTATCTCACTAGTATCTTATGAATCTTAGATTATGCTCGGTTAAAGTCATAACTGTTAGTCTCTAAGACATGCCACAAGATCCTAAATGTGATTTTATGTGTGAAAAATTAAGTAAAAGTGGCGGAATCACTTACATTGATTTGGTCGTGGATCCGTCTCGAGATGCCTATTGAATCTCATGTTTCTAGATAACAATGCAGATCGTGGGATATATTGTGGTATACCCCTATCCACTCACGATTTTCAAGTGTAAGGTCTATCTCACTAGTATCTTATGAATCTTAGATTATGCTCGGTTAAAGTCATAACTGTTAGTCTCTAAGACATGCCACAAGATCCTAAATGTGATTTTATGTGTGAAAAATGAAGTAAAAGTGGCGGAATCACTTACATTGATTTGGAAAAATTCGAAATGTTTCCTTTTGGATGAAGCTGCAAGCTTGTTGTTGAGTTGTTTGTTCCTTGGGTGAGTTTCCCTATAACCTCAAATGACTCCTCCAAGAGCTAGCTTTGTGAAATTTTTGAAGCAAAAATTTCTACCATGAAAAGCAATGTTCGGCAATGGAGAGGGAGAAGAGAGAGTGAGTAGTTTTGTTGTTACAAAACTTGGTGGGTTGTGTACTGTAAATGCAACATTTAATAAAGCCAACTACTCACATCAACTATTGACAATTGATGTAAGTCATGTGGTCCCACCATATTTAAATTCAAAATTTGTGTTGGCTTCATCAACACACAACTAGACTTGGGCCCGGGTCGTTTAATCCCGATTAAAAGTGTTGGGTTCTCCTACAACATTCCAAAGATCTATTAAGCATAAACATGTTTGAATAATCGAAGTAAGATTGCAGAAAATATACTTACTTTGATCGGCTATAGGATGTAGAGATAACAAAATTTCCAACCTTTGTGTAGTGCTCCAAGCTCTCCTTTGTATGAATGCTTTAGCTATAAGCTTGATCTTTGAATTCCAAACTCAAGGGGATAGTTTCCCTAACTCCTTAGAATGACTCCTCTTTGTGCTAGGAAGGTTTGATTTTGAAGCAAAATCAATGGAGAAGAACTATGAAGTTCTCGGCCAAGGGAGAAAGAGACAGAGGATTTTGTGTTTTGGTAATTTTGGTTTCTAAAAACATTACCACACAATCAAAAGTCAAACTCTATTTTGGTATATGAATTACCAAAAACAAAAGAAAAGTGTTGGAGGGAAAAAATGGCAATTAATGCCTCCAACCACTTCCATCACCAAATTGAAACTTGATAGATAAGTGATGTAAGTTGGTGGGACCCACTTTAATTCAAAATTCAAGTGGCTTGCTCAAGATACTTCGGTCTCGGGTTCGCTTAATCCGATTATACGAATTTTCTGTCGCGACGTAATTAATCCAATTTAATCAAATAATAATGCCTAGCAAAATTATTACGAAAGTCACTCGCGAATTAATTCTAAATTAATTCGTTTACACGAATTAAAATCCAATTTTAATTCCGCTTCGAAATCTAATTTCATTTAATATATCGAATATATTATTTAATCGATTAATTCCAAATTAATAGTTCTCTCTATTTTTATCGAATTTTATCCCAGATAAATTCTTGTCGTAATTAATCCAAGATTAATTTTCTCTCTCTCATAATTAATCCCAGGTTAATTCTATTCGAGTCAAACGTCATCGGTGAATCTTCAGGAAGTGACCAATGAGATCCCTGGATATATTGGCAGTAAATTCGGTCGTCGAACTATCCGAATACGTGCGTACCCCATACCACGTTCTTACCGATTTACAAGACATGGTTGGCTTCTAGCAAAACACCATGCCTACCCAATTCTCCAGAAATATTCTTTAAAGGAATATGTAATCTTTGTCAGGCGTATCATACGTTGTATTGCGTTTTACGATCCATTATCGGATGTCACATGCTAGGCCTGGGGCTGGAATTATGTCTGCCCCGTACGAAGAATATATCAGATCTCTTGTAACTAGTTCTCTAAAATCGGATAATCATGACCTAGTCATATTATCTCGATGACTGCAGTACTTAAGAGTACTAGTTTCGTATCCTACGTGATCATCATCTCCATAATACTTCCATCTTGACATCACACCCAATACATTACGATTCTCAGTATACCAGAAGAGGCGTACACAGAACTTGTTAAAGCCCTGGAGGACCAAAACCAGAGTATACTGATTGTCGCAAGTATTAGCGATGCAAGTCTCAGGTTAAGACCAAATACACCTACCCTAATTCGGATTCCCATAGACACATAGTCATACTACCAATGAGATTCCGAGGGGTCTATCCAGATCGAAGCTATTTCCATACCATCGGTAAAAAAAACCTCCTATTACACTTGGATGAGTATCCAATACCCAAATATATGAGAATTTTTCCGTTACACTTCCATAAACACGCACAAGTATAATACTAGCCTATTCCGCATTATCAATGTCCAGTCTCGATAATACTACGACTTGAGATATTTAATGATTAAACCTTACGTGGATTAATATTGTCTCATATCTTATCAATCCGGTACAAATCATATGGACTTTTATCATTTATATATCCTGGTAATCCAATTACAAATGATAAAAGAGCAATTTCATTTGTCACATAGTCAATTTGTACAACAACACCATGTTATGTACAAATAGTGATGCTTTGGGTCATTATTTTCCAACAAAAAGAATTACCGTCGCTACATAATTAAATCTAATTTAATTAATAATTATGCCTCGTAAAACTATTACGATAGTCACTTATGAATTAATTCTAAATTAATTAGTTCGCACGATTAAAATCCAATTTTAATTTCGTATTGAAATCTGATTTCCATTAAAATCTAATTTTAATTTCATATTGAAATCTCGACGAATTTAATCCAAGATAAATTCTCTCTTATGATAATTAATTCCCAGATTAATTATTACCGTAATTAATCCCAGAATAATTTTCTCTCTCATAATTAATCCCAGATTAATTCTTGTTCGAGTCAAATGTCATCGGTGAATCTTCGGGAGGCGACCTAAGAGATCCCTGGATATGTTGGCAGTAAATACGGTCATCGAACTATCCAAACACGTGCGTACCCGGTACCACTTTCCTGCCGATTTACAAGACATGGTTGGCTTCTAGCAAAACACATTGCCTACGCAATTCTCCAGAAATATTCTTCTGTGGAATACAAGATCTTTGTCAGATGTAGTATACGTAGTATTGCGTATTACGATCCAGTATCAGATGTCACATGTAAGGCCTGAGGCTGGAATTGTGTCTACCCTGTACGAAGCATATATCGGATCACTGGCAACTAGTCTCTATAATCAGATAATCATGACCTAGTCATATTATCCTGATGACTGCAGTACTTAAGAGTACCAGTTCTGTATCCATGCGTGATCATCATCTCCATATGACTGAAGTGATACTTCCATCTTGACACACACCCAATACACTACGATTCTCAGTATACCCAGAAGAGGCATACACAAAACCTGTTAAAGCCCCGGACGACCAAAACCAATGTATACTAATTGTCGCAAGTATTAGCGATGCAAGTCTCAGGTTAAGACCAAATACACCTACCCTGATTCGGATTCCCATAGACACATAGTCAGAAAACCAATGGGATTCCTAGGGGTCTATCTAGAGCGAAGCTGTTTCTGTACCATCGGTAAACAGAACCTCCTATTACACTTGCATGAGTATCCAATACCCAAATATATGAGAACTATGTCGTTACACTTCCATAACACGCACAAGTGTAATACTAGCCTATTCCGCATTATCGATGTCCAGTATCGATAATTCTACGACTAGAGATATTTAATGATTAAACCTTACGTGGATTAATATTGTCTCATATCATATTATCCAGGACTAATCATATGGACTTTTATCATTTATAATCTCGATAATCCAATTACAAATGATAAAAGAGCAATTTACTTTGTCAAATAGTTAATTTGTACAACAACACCATGTTCTGTACAAATAGTGATGCTATGGGTCATAATTGTCCAACACTCAGCTGAAGTAATATATTTCGTTTCTGTTGTTGAATCGACAACAGTTTCTTACTTGGATGATTTCCAGCTCACTGCTCCGTGTGTTCAAACAAAATATATACCCTGATTGTGACTTATAGTCATCTTTTTCGGTTTGGAAACTTGCATTGGTGAACCCAGTCACCTAAAGTTCTCATTCCCTATAAACTAAGAAAGCATCTTTAGTTCGTCTAAGATACTTAAGGATGTTCTTTACAGCAATCCAGTGACCATCACCTGGATCTACCTGATAGCGACTGCACATCCTCAAAACATATGAGACACTAGGTCGCGTATATATCATGGCGTACATGATCGATCCGACTGCTGAAGCATATGGGATCTGAATCATTGCATCTCTCTCATCTTGAGTTTTTGGACACATATCCTTTGATAGAGAGATGCCATGTGACACCGGAAGCGGCCCCCTATTGGGCTGATCCATGTTGAATCTCTTCAACACTTTGTCAATGTACGAGCTCTGGGAGAGTGCCAGCAGCGCTTTCTAGATCTATCCCGGTAGATCCTTATTCCTAGAATAAAGGCTGCCTCTCCCAGGTCTTTCATGGAGAATTTTAATGAAAGCCAAGCTTTCACAGATTGTAGCATGGGAATGTCATTGCCAATAAGCAATACATCACCAACATATAGGACAATGAATGTCAGTGCGCTCCCACTAACCTTATTATATACACAATAATCATCTTCGTTTTGAATGAAACCATATTCTTTTATGATCTCATCAAAACGTTGGTTCCAAGAATGTGCTGCTTGCTTTAATCATAATGAATCGGTTTAACTTGCAAACCTTGTTTGCATGTTTTGGCATGACAAAACCATCAGGTTTTGCATATAAACATCCTCCAAAAGGTTTTCGTTAAGGAATGCGGTTTTGAAATCCATCTGACATATTTCATAATCCAAATATGCAGCAATAGCAAGCATTATCCGAATGGATTTAATCATGGTAACGGGTGAAAAAGTCTCGTCGTAATCGACACCATGTCGTTGACGATACCCCTTAGCTACAAGCCTAGCTTTGTATGTTTGTATGTTGCCTGTCATGTCTGTCTTCTTTTTGAAGACCTATTTACAACCAATAGGCTTAATGCCTTCTGGTACATCAACCAGTGTCCAACCTTTGTTGGTATACATGGAATCCATTTCGGGCTTCATGGCTTCTTGCCATAAAGTGGAGTCGATACCTTGTATCGGTTCCTCATACGTAGCCGATTCATCTTCCTCAATAAGATTAATGTCTTAATGAGGTGAGATCAGAAACCCAGACCTCTCAGGTTTTTTTCTGACTCTCTCCGACTTACGTGGTTCTTATGTATAGAAGATTATGGAATAGTCTCATCCTCGATGGACTGTTGGTGTTCCGTTAGGGGGTTGGTACCAGGAATAGTATCACTTCAATTTTCATCGAGTTCTACTTTCCTTCACTTACCACTGCATTTATGAATTCCTTTTCTAGGAAAACTGCATGAAGAACAACAAATATTTTTTTCTCTTTTAGGTTGTAAAAATAATATCATTTCGTTTCCTTATGATAACCTACAAATAGACACTTATCCGATTTGGGTTCTAGTTTGGTATTATCCAAATGTGTTAACATATGCCCAGCATCCCCAAACCTTCAGGAATGAGAAACCCAGTTTCTTTCCTGTCCATATTTCATATGGAGTCTGTTCAACAGACTTTGACGGAACCTTATTCAAAATAAGTATTGCACTCTATAATGTGTATCGCCAGAAGGAAATTGGTAGCTCTGTGCGACTCATCATTGACCTTACCATGTCCAACAATGTTCGGTTTCTCCGTTCGGACACACCGTTTAATTGAGGTGTTCTGGGAGGAGTCCACTGTGAAAGAATACAATATTCTTTCAAGTAATCTTGAAACTCATTGCTTAAGTATTCTCCACCACGGTCCGACCGCAATGTTTTAATAATTTTGTCAATCTGTTTTTCTACTTCATGTCGAAACTCTTTGAATTTCTCAAAAGTTTCTGACTTTTGTTTCATAAGATACATATAACCATAACGCGATGCATCATCCATAAAGGATATGAAGTATTCATATCCACCTCTAGCCTGGCTAGATATGGGCCCGCATACGTCACTATGAATGAGGGCTAACAGCTCGGTGGCACGTACATCTTTACCACTAAAAGGTGTTTTAGGCATTTTGCCTAACAAACAAGATTCGCAGACATCATATAAATTAGGATCAAATCCGTCCAAGTATCCATTCTTCGAATGTGTGGATATACGAGTATTGTTAATGTTTCCCATATGACAATGCCACAAATATGTCTCATCCGTTTTACTCAATTTGAGCTTTTTGTTTGTCATGTTATATGTTTGAGATTCATTTATATTCAAAATATAAAGACCATTATTCACATCTGTTGTACATATCTCAAAATCATCTTTATAAACAAAACACCAAGTGTTCATAAATATAAAGGTATACCCGCATCGGGTAAACTAGATACAGAGATAATATTCCTAGTCAAACTAGGTACAAAATAACAGTCGCCTAATGTTAGTACATGCCCTTTCGTCCCATTTTCGACTCGCAGGTCGATCTCCCCCGAAGCCAGTCTCCTGCTAGTCTACAGATCCTGCACATCAGTACATATGTGAGTACCACATCCAGTATCAAAAATCCAATTTTTAAAACTAGTAGTGGACATGTTTATTTCAATAACAAACATATCTGAAGCCGGAGCCTTGCCCGCCTTCGCTTCTTTCAAGTCCGCCTGGAACTTACGGTAGTCACGATTCCAGTGATCCCGTTTGCCATAGTGTAGGTAGACGTCTTGGGATTTGTCCTTTGTCTTCCAAGAAGACTGTGACGATTTAGCCTTGCCATTTTTCTTCTTCTTCTTCCCACCCCTGAAGCCTTCGGCCATGCCTTTGCCTTTTTGGATGTTGAAGTAAGATGCGCCTCACGCTTCTTGCCTTTCAGAAGCTCTGGCTCTGCCTCTTTCAGCATAGCCATTAACTCTCCAAGAGTTTTCTCTTGGTTCATCATATTATAGTTCATGATGAACCCACCCCAACAGTCGGGCAGAGACTGTAAGATCAAATCTATGGAATCTCGGCCTCGAAGGTAATGCCCAGCTAACCCACTGTTAGATGTCAGCAATCATCTGCGACACATAGTGTTCGACATATGTACCTCTAACATACGAGAGCGAAAGAGCTTCTTTTGCAAATTATACTTCTGAGATCTAAGATTAGATTTATGAAGATCCTTCAACTTCAAAATCATCGCATAAGGATCCAATCCTTTGTTCTGACGACGAAACTGAGTAGTCTTTACAGCAAGCATAACAGATTGAGCAGTAAAGTTATCATCACGATGAGTCTTCCAAAGCTCATGCTCTACTGGCCGCTCAAGTACGGGCTCAGGCCCTAGAGGTCTCTCTATTACATAGAGCAACTTCTCAGCTCCTAGGACTATCATGAGATTCATTTCCCAATCTGGAAAATTTGCGCCGTTAAAGACATTCTCACCCATGATTACGTCCCTAACGCTTATATTTCCTGCCATTTTGATTGCTATAGTCAAACTATCCAAACAAGTGTTTCGGGTACACTCAAATGCAATGGTTACTATAGTCCAACTACATAACCAACTACAAATGAGTAGTGTTGAGTACAGTCTAACTGTTCAAAGAAAAATAAATGAATATTAGTCCAACATATAATAAATAAACGAGAAATAATAATAATAGAGCGCGCATATTAGCGAGTATTAAACGAAATTATAAATTTAATACTAGCCTCCCACTAATTTTCACGGAGCCTCTAACCCTCCGTTGAGTACTTGGGAAACCTTGTTTCCTAGTGGGCTAGGATCCCGTTAAATAATACACAACCTTGACTTCGGCCAACAAGTTGTATAAAATTTAACTAGGTAGATCTCTAAGATCAATTGGATCCCATCCAATTCCTAGATCCGGTAGGTGGACATCCAAGTCCGAAACATATATCCAACATATTTCCTAACCTGTTTCCTCCGAATCAACTAAACCTTGCCTTTGGCTCAACTAGCTTAATGATTCCAGTTTAGCGCGACCCATCGACATTAGGAAAGCTTCGTAATCCACATCAATGAACAAAGTGACCTTGATTTGGCCAACAAGTCACAACTGCCCAAGACATGCGATATTAACAAACCTTTCATGGTTCAAACACATCCGTGATAGACAATGATCTGACTTTGGCCAACAATCAAAGCCAATCTTGGATCTTGAGAGAGAAACACTCAATGGAAGGAAACATAATATTAAATGCGAGGGCATTTTCGTAAATTGGCAACCAATTTATTATCTTTGATTAGGTCTCATTATACACCCTTAAACATGCATTCTAAAAGCATAATAAGGCGCGATAAATATAATATGATATGCGAATGGAGATATTATAATTGTTCCTTTCTCTCTCCCGCTAGCACTTTACATTTTTCTATAAACCCAATTACATACAATATAAGAAACCTCATTTACATTGAGGGGAATTGATGAGAAGAGAAATACAGTGAGAATGAGAGGTGATAGGCTGGACAGGCAGGTCCAATTTCAAATAAATACAATATTTACAACAATTTCCAAAATTACCCCCACCCATCAAATATCCATCCGATATACATTATTCAAAAAAAATACATCCAAGCATTCACACATAACATGTTGTCAATCAATCTATCCAATTAATTAATTCTTCAATTAATGACCATCCAATGTTCATACAACGATTTGATTTGCACGAGTCAAACTCGTTTAAGAATAAATACTCAAAGTAAGTATTCTTGAATTATATCGAACTACAATATTAAATCCAATTTTAATTGTATTCAATATTAATTCAAGTTTAATTCAAAATTAAACAATTACACTATTATTTTAAATAATGTCTTTTTAGACTTGGATTCCAAATCCAATCCAAATGGTCTCAAATGCCCATTTAGCATCCAATGCCAATTCTATTAGGTCCAATGGGCTCTTAATTAATTCTTTAGGCATGGACTTTTGGCCATTATGGATCAAGCCCATAATGCCTTGGCCCATTTAGGAATCACCCTATGCCAAAAATTAATTTTGGCCCATTAGGCCCAATAAGATTATTAAAGGCACAAAAGTCATATTTTGGACTTTTATGGAAATTGTTTAGGCCCAATTGGATCTAACCCAATTGTCCAAAGCCAAACTTGGCCCAACCAAGCCCATCAATCCAAATATAACCAAATTAGCCCAATTAGTATTTTAGGGACTAATTTCCATTAATGCAATATTCCAAATATTACATTAATTCAATTTAAATGTAATTAACGTAACTAATTAATTAATCTAACATTTCCAAAATATTAATTAATCTAATTAATCATGCTTATCATTCCAATTCATGTCCAACACATATTGAAGCAAGTCTCCAACAACATGCTCATTCATGGCAATTGACAAGAAATTAATATGCAATTTGATTCAAATCCAATTAAATCACATTTAACATATATATCATGCCATTAACACATCTAAGTGTCAAAATTTTAAAAAATCACCATGAGTTACTACTAGGGTAGTATTCGGCCAATTTAAGGAATTTGGGAAATTTGATCCAATCAATTTTTCAACAATCCAATAATGCACAACTCTAAGTTATCATCATCTAACATCAACCAACAACTCAATTTGAATTTTCATGCTCCAAGCAAAAATCCTAATTAAAGTTTATGAACCATAGATTTCAAAATCATATTTAGTAGGCTCTAGATACCATTGTTAGTCTCTAAGACATGCCACAAGATCCTAAATGCGATTTTATGTGTGAAAAATCAAGTAAAAGTGGCGGAATCACTTACATGGATTTGGAGAAATTCGAATTTTTCCTTTTGGATGGATGCTCCAAGCTTGTTGTTGAGTTGTTTGTTCCTTGGGTGAGTTTCCCTATCACCTCAAATGACTCCTCCAAGTGCTAGCTTTGTGAAATTTTTGAAGCAAAGATTTCTACCATGGAGAGCAGGTTCGGTAATGGAGAGGAGAGAGAGAGGAAAGTAGTTGTGTTGTTACAACTTGGTGGGTTGTGTGTTGTAATGCAACATTTAATAAAGCCAACTACTCACATCAACAATCGACAATTGATTAAGTCATGTGGTCCCACCACATTTAAATTCAAAATTTATGTTGGCTTCCTCAACGCACAACTAGACTTGGGCCCGATTGGTTTAATAATTCCGATTAAACGAATTTGCCGTAGCTACATAATTAAATCCAATTAAATAAATAATTATGTCTCGTAAAGTTATTAAGATAGTCGCTTACAAATTAATTCTAAATTAATTCGTTCGCACGAATAAAATCTAATTTTTATTTCGTATTGAAATCTGATTTCAATTAATATATCTGATATATTATTTTAGCCCCAAAAAATAAATTAAATAGAAAAAATCCAATTTAACCATTAAATTTATTTTATCGATTAATTCTAATTAATCGTGTTCTCTCTTCTATACGAATTTAATCCCAGATTAATTCTTGCAGCAATTAATCCCAGATTAATTTTCTCTCTCATAAATAATCCAAATTAATTCTATATGAGTCAAATGTAATTGGTGAATCTTGGGAAGCGACCCAAGAGGTTCTGGATATGTTGGTAGTAAATACGATTATCAGACTATCCGAACATATGTGTACCCCGTACCACGTTCTCACCGATTTACAAGACATGGTTGGCTTCTAGGAAAGCACCGTGTCTACCCAATTCTCCAGAAATATCCACCGAGGAATATCATATGTATCAGGTGTAGTAATACTAATAGTATGTAATGCGTAATACAATCCAGTATCGGATGTCACATGCTAGGCCTAGAGCTGGCTCTGTGTCTGCCCCGTACGAAGCATATATCAGATCCCGAGTAACTAGTCTCTGTAATCTGAAAGTCATGACCTAGTCATACTATCCCGATAGCTGCGGCTTTTAAGAGTACTAGTTCCGTATCCTATGTTACCATCATCTCCATATGACTGAAATGATACTCTCATCTTGACATCACATCCAATACACTATGATTCTCAGCAAACCCAATACAGGCGTACACAGAACCTGTTAAAGCTCCAGACGACCAATACTAGAGTAAACTGATTTTCGCAAGTAATAGCGACGTAAGTCTCAGGTTAAAGATCACATACACCTACCCTGATTCGGATTCCCATAGACACATAGTCATACTACCAATGGGATTCCGAGTGGGTCTATCCAGAGCGAACTGTTCCCAGTCCAACGACTAATAGAACCTCTTATTACACTTGCATAAGTATCCAATACCTAAATATATGAGAACTATGCCGTTAAGCTTCCATAACGCGCACAAGTGTAATACTAGTCTATTCCGCATTATCAATGTCCAGTTCGATAATACTTCGATTAGGGATATTTAATGATTAAACCGTTCGTGAATTAATATTGTCTCATATCTTATTAATCTGATTTAACCATATGGACTTTTATCATTAATATATATCCAAGTAATCTAATTACAATAATGATAAAATAGCAATTTCCTTTTGTCACATAGTTAATTTGTACAAATAGTGATGCTATGGGTCATAATTGTCCAACAATCTCCTTATTAATACTTGTTGATAATTTAGGGATCTAACCATTTTAACTTTTAAAATTTTATTCGCTAATCTCGATTAGTTTCTACTAACCATTTAACTTAATTAAACTAATTTAATCAAGTTGTTTTAGTGATCTAATCAATTTAACTATTAAATTATTTATCCACTAATAGGTTTAAAATTTAGAATTTAACGAATGGACCAAATGTCATTAAACCATTTAATCGATAAAAGTACATTATTTATTCCAACGGTACGTGGTATTGTATCCCGAGTGCATACCATATTACCGTCCATTTGGAATCGGCTATGGAATTTACGTCCGGGTTTCCATCCGATATACCAAGGAAAATAATGTACTCATAAGGTCCATTTGTTTCTAAAACTCGAATTCGCAATTTCTTAACCTTTAAACCAATTAATCTTATTAATCCGTTTGCATGCATCTCATATTCCAATTTAACATTTAAATTACATAAAATCATATTTTATGACTAGAATATCATGCATATATACATGTTATGGCATGTGAAATGTAAGGGTAGGCACCCTAGGCTATATGACATGTTATTAAACACTTAAAACTTACATATTAACGCAGGCCTGGGCGTCACGATGCGACCTGGTGGGAGTCGCGACACCCAGAAGACCAGAATCTAAAAAGCTTCAAGTTAATATTGTGTCGCTACGCAAAGGGGATTGCGTCGCGACGTAACCGAGGCAGTAGCCTCTGCATCCGTATGCTGGGTGCATCACTACGCGCAAAGGAGTTGCGTCGCGACGCGCCTCTGTTTCCAGGGGCTGGAAAAATGTGAAACAAAAACATTTCAAATTCCATTGACCGGGTACTTATTTTTCTATACTAATCTAATTATACAATAAATCCAAGGCATTCATTGGTCTTTAAAACATGTTCCAATGAGTGTTGTTGAGTTCTTTGCGAAATTTCTTCGTCAAAAGTCCTTCGTGGCATAGGCTCCTCCAAGTTACAAAAAAGGGTTACATAATGAACTTATTACAAAGGAAATGAACTTACAACACTTGAAAGAAAATGACCTTATGGTCTAAACTTACAACACTTGAAATAATATGACCTTATGGTCTTACATTTCCAATGCTAAAAACAAGAGAGCCGGAAAAAATAACGATCAACGCAACACATGAATCACATGAATCAAAAATAAACATTCATCACATGAACATTAAAATCATTCATCTCTTGAATCTAATTGTGCCTACTCATCACAACATGCATTTTTAATAATATATATCTCATATAAATTATTAAAACTAAAATGAGAAGGGTTAAGAAAACTTTTCAACCTTAAGCTCTCGATGCCAATAGTAGAAAACTACTTTCTTAGCGTGGTGGAAGTTGCTTGTGGTGGCACTGGGTCCGGTATGGATCTTTGAAATTTTCTTTGCCTTTTCCCTTTGTTGTAGTAGCTGAAATCAATCCTTTGATGTTCAACACTTGGATCAACCACTTGATCTTCCGAATTATGACTCGAAACCAACAAACCGAAGTGTGGGCTTCACTCACAAAGATCAAATCTCTAAACTATTTAGAGAATCAAAGTGTCACAATGGTATTTGGCTTTTTGGAATTTCAAATACTCTCACAACACTTGTGAATATTTGAAGTTCTTCTGTCTTTTCTTTCTCACAACACTTGTGTGAATGAATGCAAAATATGAACCTTAGGAAGTGAGAGAAATGGTAGAGATTATATTCTCTTACACAAGCCAACTAACCTTGTCATTAAGCATCTAATACTTTCTTGTAATGGCTAACACAAAAATGTGAATGCCATACCATAGCATAAGAAATGATAAGTTAAAGACAAGGACTTTGTCATTAAGCATCTAATGCTTTCTTTCAATGGAAAACACAAAAATGTGGTGGCCATACCAAAGCATAAAATGTATTAGCTAATGACAAATACATTAGGTGTATACATGCCACCTAATAGACATAATTGCTTGGATGACATGGTAAGCCATATGACTTTCCCTCAAATGGTAAATAAAAATCAATATTTAAATAATGATTTATTTACCTACAATTATGTTGTAGTAATTATCTCATAATTATTACTAACTTGATTATCTCATAATCATTCTAGAAAACATTAAGTTAAACTAATTTAACATAGTTTTCATTTATGACAATAAATATTATTAATCTCATTAATAATACATAAATATAAAGTGAGCATATAATTAGATAATCTAATTATATTAGGTTTGCTACAGTTAATCGAGCTAGCTCGGGTACCAAATGGACCTACGCTTCCAATAATTCTGAAATATTAATTAAACTCTTTAATCAAATATTACGAATTATTAACTCTGCGTTATTCCACTAAAAACTCAAAGTTGAACCCATGTTACTGTAGATGGATAAAATAAAATCGAACATCTTCGGTGTCCATTGATATAGTCATTACATATGAATATAGCTCTTCATGAATATCTCATAAATAGAGCCGGGTCAAAAATCCGTTAAACAACTCTAAATATTTTGTCTCTTAAGCATCATTGATTCTATAATGAACAATTAATTAATAACAATTATGAATATAAAACTTTCTATTCACAATAGAAAAGTGAAGTGCTCAAATTATTCAAGTCTCGAATCAACTCTTAAAAAAGATATTCTTCTTGCTTCTCGTAAGAAAGAGTGAATTCCATATCTAGGTAAAATGTTCCCAGCTACACAGCAAATCGTATCCCCAAAATACGTAGTTATTGGCCGGAAATGCAACACCAACCTCACCATAGTAAATCAAAGGACATAGTTTGTCATGCAGGAGTTTGTAGTACACTCAAGATTAAAATCGATCCATATGTGACCATCTGTTAGATAAAATGAATTTCTTCAGTTAATAGATATTAAAGGAAATTCGTATTTATCTGAGTCAGTCCTATATGATCTCATCATACAAGGTGCCTACATTCCAATGTCTGTAGGACACAGAAATCGGCGACTTTGTTCCAGTCTCATGGCCTAGTCAGGAGTACGGAGTAGCCCACGCGGGAGCTAAACCGGAGAATTAACATGGAGTCGCCACCCAGTGTAAACTGGGAAATAGTTCAAGGCCGTACTCACCCATCGCAAGGGAAGACCTCAAACCGTTGGGTTCGGAATGGTCCCTTACTTATGCCACTTGTAATGAACAGATTTATGTGATAATATAACCTAGTCTACCCAATAACAACCTACACCTAAGTTTATATTTGTCCTATATCTAAGTTTGCATGCATAAAAGTAAGGCGGAATAACGACACGCAAACAATCTCATGATTACTTTAAATTACTACATATGAAAACATAAATAAATCAAACATAAAAAATATCATACTAAACGACTAAATCATGCATAAAAAATAACATACTATTTCTAATAAACAACGAATAAAAATAAATTTGGATGAAACAAAATATGTGTCTCTCTCAAACGGTACGTGGCATTGTATCCCGAGTGCAGACCGCACTACCGTCCATTTGGATTCTGCTACGGAATTTACGTCCGGGTTTCCATTTGATATACCACAAGAGAGAACACCTATTTCATTCATCCCAAGGCCATAGCATACATTAACCAACAATACTCATGCGAAGAAGTATTAACAAATAATAGAAAATAAGCGGAAGTAAATATAAAAGGGTGCCCTCAGGTCTAACCTCTTAAGTCAGATCTAACCTCTTAATTCGTCTCTTGGAAGTGCGTTATGCGACCGTTGGAAGGGTTAATGCTCCGCGGCTTTTCCGATTTACTGGTTCGTTGTTTTCCTTCATTGCTTCGCAGTATTGGGCTGCTGTTTTCTCTGTTTTTGATGCTATTTTTTATCGCTATTTTTTGGGGTATTTTCTGGACTGTTTCGGTGGTCAGAGGGATTCTTTCTGGATTATTTTAATGGGGTGTTTCGGTGATCAGAGGGACTGTGTTTGGTTACTGTTTTGGTGTGATTTTAGGGGCTGTTATTTGTGCGTTGTTTTGCTAGGTGAAGGGCTGTTAGGGGGCTTGTTTACTCTCAGTTTAGGGGGGTGATTTGTGCTCACTGGTCAGTGCAGTTCGTTGGCAGTGTGTATTTTTGAATAGATAAAGGGCAGTTTTGGCGTGAGTGAGAATGGGTTGTTAAGGGTTCATGTGAGTGGTGTGCCTTATTCACGTAGCTGTGTTTTTGTGTGTGTGTAATTGTGGTTCACGTGGTGTGTGTTTGACGTGAGTGAATGGCTTGGTTTGGGTGAGGTCAGTGAGGGTTGTGCGTGTGTACCGTGAGTGTTGTGATGAGTGAGGTGAAGTTATGTGAGGATGTGTGTTGAGTGAGTGTGTGCGTGATGTTGTGATGAGTGAGTGTGTGCGTGAGGGTTGTGATGAGTGAGTGTTTGCTAGGGTTTATTGTGTGGCCTATGGTTGATGAGGGAGGGCTTCCGTGAAGAGAGGGATAAAGAGGAGAGCTTTGGGTGTTTTTTATTTCTTTGTCGTGAATGAGCTCCATTTGGGAAAAAAAAAATTGGGGTTGTTCATCTTTTATAGGAAAGGGTGGAGGTTATCCTTATACGGGTAGGGAATGAATATTGCAATTATGGGGATATCTTTTAATTTGTGTATCATAAGGAAAAGATCTTTTTAATTTAGGAAGGTAATTGTTTTAGTTTAGGAAAGGGATTTAATTTAATTATGAATATAATTTATGGGATTTGATTTGATTTTATAATTTATATATGTGATTTAATTTGATTTGATTTGATTTCTTTAATTTGGGAAGGTGATTTGTCTTGATTTTAGCATGTGTTTAATGTGTTATTTTGTTATTTTGGAAGCTTTGGGCATGGGGTTTGGTCTATTTGGGCGTGCATTTGGTTTGTTTTGGTGGGCTTGGTGTATGGTTTGTGTGATGTATGGGCTTGGTGTGTGACTTGCGGGGGTTTTGGGCTAAGAATAAGTTTAAAACAGAGGCTTAACTAGCAAACCCGAAGCTAAGCAAACGAATTAAATCCAACAAGTGTCAATTCTGACTCGTCCCTTCCAACGTCCGTTTCCCGCGACTTCCACGACTTAAGAGAGTAGCCTCCGGTACGAGACTCATCATCGGGACTTATATGTAAAAATGCAGTGCCTACAGTCGCCCCTACTTTGATGGGACTTGTGCAGTGTGTGACATGACAATCCTATCAAAGTTATGTAATGCATTTTGAGAATTGGATCAGTGGGTCTAACCAACCGAGATGTCTTAATCATACTCTGTGATTACTTCCTCGTACTCACATGATATGGTTTTTTTTCTTTTTTCTTTTGTCTCTTTCTTTCATTTCTTTTCATCTTTCCTCCTTCTTTTTTTTTTTTCTTTTTTTTTTTTTCGACACACCTACCCTTTAAGGTAGCATTTCTCCTCATGGTGGTCCTAATACTCGCCCATGGGTAGCTTCACGCTTATCGGTTATAAGTGGTCTATTTTTTCCTTTTATTTTAGAGAATTTTTCTTTGTTGACAACCATATCATATATTGTAGCATATGTAAACCAGGATGGACATCTAGGCAAACGATCATTCACCGATCTGCCATCTCTTCAACTAGTCATCTCGCCAACCACTCGGGCTTCTACTGCTAAAATCCCGTAATCAAGTGCTCTTGAGTCTAGCCGAGATCAATCCACTTAGAATACCAGATGAGAGCACATCTCGCACTTATCGTTTCTAAAGTTCCGCCCTACAGCAAACAATGTCATCACCGGACATATGTCTAACCATCAAGGAATTCTCTCTTCTTCTTTTTTCACTCACTCAATCCACGGAATTGTTCCTCTCTACTACTGATAATGTGGGCTTCGCCCCTTGGATTCCTTCCTGAAATTGATACTGATATGGGCCTCAACCTTGAGATTCCTTCCCGAAACTAACACTGATATGGGCCTCAACCCGGGGATTCATTCCCGAAACTGACACTTATTCATTCCTGAAACTGATAACACTGTACTGTTGCTACTTCTGGTTGGCTTGCCTTCGCTGCTTTCTTCTTCCTTTTTAAACCCTGCGAGTTCAAAACAAAACAAAACAAAAAAGAATGCAAGTGCGTTACGTGTATGCATGTATGGATGAATTTCCTATTCTGCTGGGTTAGGTCTTCTGTCGGTGACTACTCGGTCTTCTTTTCCTCAGGCAAAATATTGCTTCAATCTATCCACGTTGATCGGCTCGGTGAACTCGTTCCCTTCCAAGTCTGACTGTCTCACTGCCCCATTTCTCATCACTTTCTGGACTATGTAGGGTCTTTCCCAATTAGGCCTGAACTTTCCTCTCGGATCCATCGTCGACGACTTTGACTGCTTAAGTACCAGAACACCCCTTTCTAATCTTAGTAGGACGCACCTTCTTGTTGAATGCTCGGGCCTATTGTAGGACACAGAACTTAACGACGCTGTTCCAGGCTCGCGGCCTAGTCGGGAGTATGGAGTAGACCACAGAGGAACTAAACCGGAGAAATATCATGGAGTCGCCACCCAGTGTGAACTGGGAAAATGATTTAAGGCCGCACTCACCCCTCGCAAGGGAAGACCTCAAACCGTTGGGTTCAGAATGGTCCCTTACTTATGCCACTTGTAATGAACGGATTTATGTAATATATAACCGAGTCTACGCAACATATATATTCAAAGATAACTTATATCTAGTTCGCATTCAAGAGAATAAATCTTATATCTAAGTTTACATGCTTGAAAAGTAGGTCGTCACAACGGTAAACATACGATATCACACAAATATCTCATGAGCATGTTGAATTATCAAACACGAAAAATAAATAACAATCTAAACATAAACGTACATTAGACTCCTATTGGGAAAGAAAATAACTAAATCATGCATAAAGAAACAACATACTAACGGCTAAATCATGCTTAAGAAATAAATAACGTACTAGACTAAATCATGCTTAAAAAAATAAATAACCTACTAGACTAAATCATGCTCGAACATAAGGTTGGATGAAACGAAATATATGTATGTCTCTCAAGTGGTACGTGGCATTATATCCCAAGTACAAACCGCAATACCATCCATTCGGATTCGGCTACGGAATTTACGTCCGGGTTTCCATCCGATATACCACAAGAGAGAACACATATTCCATTCATCCGAAATTCATATCATACACCAATCCACAATACTAATGCGAAATAAAGTAAGAAATAAATAAAAATAAAGGACAATAAATAAAAAGAGTGCCCTCAGGTCTAACCTCTTAAATCGTCGCTCAGAAGTGCGCTACACGGTTGTCGGAAGGGTTGATGCTCCGCAACTCCTCCGGTTCACTGGTTCATTGTTTCTCTTCGTTGCCTCGCTGCCCAGGCTACTATTTTACTCCGTTTCACTGCTGTTTCTTGTTGTGTTTTTGGGTTACTGTTTTGCGGTAATTATAGACTGTTTTTTAGTTGATTTTTGCAATAATGGGGGCTGGTTTTCTTGACAGTTTTCAGTGGTCAGAAAGTAGTTTTACTGGGCAGATTTTTGCTGATTTAAGTACAGTTTTTTGGGGACTTGTGGTGCAGTTTTTTGGTGATCTAAGGCTGTTTTTCAGGGGCTATTTTTGGTGGTCAGGGGCTGTGTTTCATGGTAAGAGGCTGTGTTTCAGGGGTAATTTTCAGTGGTCAGAGGCTGTGTTTCAGTGGTCCGGGGTTGTGTTTCAGGGGCTGTTTTCGGGGGTATTTTGGGGTTGTTATGGGCGTGAGTCAGAGGCTATATGAGGGAAGTTATGGGCGTGAGTCAGGGGCTGTTTGAGGCTGTTATGAGCGTGAGTCATGGGCTGTTTTGAGGGCTATGTGAAACGTGAAGTTGAGGCAGTTCAGTGAAGGGCTATGTGCGACGTGAAAGTGAGTGGCTTACGTGAAGGGTGTTCCATGTTGAAGGCTGATGCATGAGTGGAGTGATGGTTTGCGTGAGGGATAAGGGCTGTGTTGAAGGCTGATGCGTGAAGTTGAATGATTGCTTGCGTGGGGGATGAGGATTGTGTGTGAAAGCTGATGCGTGAAGTTGAGGCAGTTCAGTGAAGGTTTGTGTTGCAATTGAAGAGGGTTTTAGGCGTGAATGGACTAGGTTATTTCTTTGTGTTTTTGTGAGAATGAGCCAGGGTCCAAGGCTTTGGCTTGTGTTTTTTCTTTATAGGAGAGGGTTGGGGTTATCCTTGTATAGGTAGGGAAAGAATATTGTAATTATGGGGGAATATTTTATTTGTGTATCATAAGGAAAAGATATCTTTAATTAGGGAGGTAATTTGTTTTAGTTAGGAAGATGATTATTGGGATTTGATTTCATTTCATTTAGTTTAGGCATGTGATTTAATTTAAATAGGAATGTGATTTATGAGATTTGATTTGATTTATTTAATTAGGAATGAGATTTGTTTTGATTTAATTAGATTAGATATAATTTTATTTTTGACATGTGTTTTAAATGTTTTAATTATTATTGGATGTGATTTAATGGGCTTACGCTAGGTGGGCGTGTGGCTTTGGTTATAGGCTACGGATGTGTTTTAAAACAGAGGTCCAACAAGCAAACACGACACTTAAGCAAACAAATTAAATCCAACATGGTGTCAATTTCTAACTTTTCTCTTCTGACGTCCGTTTCCCGCGACTTCCATAATTTAAGAGGTAGTGTCTCCGTGTGAGACTCATCATCAGGACTTATATGCAAAAATGCAGTGCCTACAGTCGCCCCCACTTTGATGGGACTTGTGCAGTGTGTGACAATGACAATCCTATCAAAGTT
Source organism: Zanthoxylum bungeanum (assembly GCA_019454045.1). Taxonomy (NCBI): domain Eukaryota; kingdom Viridiplantae; phylum Streptophyta; class Magnoliopsida; order Sapindales; family Rutaceae; genus Zanthoxylum; species Zanthoxylum bungeanum. The sequence goes on from SKCR01048602.1 coordinate 46,096, forward strand.
ATGTAATGCATTTTTACTTACCTGGCTCACCAGCTGCCACCTGACTTGCCTGCTGCTTCGAACTGAGTTGATCTCATGGTCCATTTTCGAACTGTGCTCCATTTTTGGAATGCCAATTTCAGTATCTGTTGTGTGTGCCCTATTTTTGGAGTGCCATTTTCGGCATATGTTGTGTGTGCTCCATTTTTGGAGCGCCATTTTCGGCATCTCTCGTGTGTGCTCCATTTTGGAGTGCCATTTTTGGCATCTGTGGTGTGTGCTCCATTTTGGAGCGCCATTTTCAGCATATGTCATGTGTGCTCCATTTTTGGAGCACCATTTTCCGGCATTTGTCGTGTGTGCTCCATTTTGAAGCGCCATTTTCGGCATCTTGTTGTGTATGCTCAATTTTGGAGCGTCATTTTCGGCATCTGTTGTGTGTGTTCCATTTTTGAAGCCCCATTTTCGGCATCTGTTGTGTGTGTTCCATTTTTGAAGCCTCATTTTCGGTATCTGTTGTGTGTGCTCTATTTTGGAGCGTCGTTTTCGGCATCTGTTGTGTGTGCTCCATTTTGGAGCACCATTTTTGACATCTGTTGTGTGTGCTCTATTTTGGAGCGCCATTTTCGGCATCTGTTGTGTGTACTCCATTTTGGAGCACCATTTTCGGAATCTGTCGTGTGTGCTCCATTTCGAGCGCCATTTTCGGCATCTGATGTGGTAGTGGTCCATTTCAGAACCGTGATGTGTGAGAATGTGGCTAATTTTTTAACCGTTACTTGATGAGAGGTGGATCATTTTTGAACCGTTACTTGAAGAGATGGTTTTTGCCGCTACAAACCTGCGAATACAAAACAAAAATTATGTGTATGTGATATGTTTCCTATTCGGATGGGTTAGGCCTTCCTTGTGCCCATCGGTGCTTCTCGCCTACAAAAGTCTTTGATCGCCCCTTGGGTCTGCTCGTAGTTCCTTTATGTCGATTCTCTCTTGGTGATTGCTCAGTTTCCTTTAGTCTCATTGCTCAAGTTCTCGATAAATCCCTTATTCGCGGGGTGGTAGATTGGTTGCCCCCAGTCGTGATTTAGCTTTTTGATCTTCGTTGCTTGCATTCGTCCAAAGTAGATCATGTGATGTAACGTTCCAAAACTACTGATGATCTGGGCCTCGACCCTGGGACTCGTGATGATGCTGATGTAGGCCTCGCCCCCAAACTGATACTGATGTGGGCCTCGCTCCTAAACTGATACTGATGTGGGCCTCGTCCCCAAACTGATACTGATGTGGGCCTCGCCCCCAAACTGATACTGATGTGGGCCTCACCCTCGAACTGATACCGATGTGGGCCTCACCCCCAGACTGATACTGATGCGGGCCTCGCCCCCAAACTCATACCGATATGGGCCTCACCCCAGACTGATACTGATGCGGGCCTCGCCCCCAAACTGATACCGATGTGGGCCTCTCCCCCAGACTGATACTGATGCGGGCCTCGCCCCAGACTGATACTGATGTTGGCCTCGCCCCAGACTGACACTGATGTGGGCCTCGCCCCATGCTCCATTTTCAAAATTGATTCTGATATGATGTCACATATCAACATGATGTACTGCCTCTCACGAAATAGTCCTGATAGCTAAACATATTTTCGTCCTCAACGGATGCTTCGCGTCGAAACCAAAGAACCTTCAAAGTACTTAATTTACTCAAATCTGACCGTTTGAGTGCGTGATCTGAACTATACTCCTAGTGGTGTGTGCCAAGGCTCTGTCACAGCTTAATCCTTAAGTAAGCCAACTCGATGATTTTGTCTTGGAGAATTGGATCGGTGGGTCTAACCAACATAGATGTCTTGATCATACTCTGTGATTACTTCTTCGTACTCAACATGATATGGTTTTCTTCTTTCTTTCTTTCGTCTCTTTTTTTTTCTTTCTATTTTTCCGACGCACCTACCCTTTAAGGTAGCATTTCTCCTCATGGTGGTCCTAGTACTCGCCCATGGGTAGCTTCACGCTTATCGGTTATAGATGGTCTATTTTTTCCTTTTATTTTTAAAGACTTTTTCTTTGTTTCAAATAATATAGTATATCGTAACATAAGTAAACCAGGATGGGCATCTAGGCAAACGGTCATTCACCGATCCTCCATCTCTTCAACTAGTCATCTCGCCGACTACTCAGGCTTCCACTGCTAAGATCCTCTAATTAAGTGCTCGCGAGTCTAGTCAAGATCAACTACTCAAAATATCGGATGAGAGTACATCTCGCACTTATCGTTTCTAAGGTTTCACCCTGAAGCAAACAATTTCATCATCGGACATATGCCTCACTATTAAAGACTAAAAACAAACAAAAAAATTTTCTCTTTTTTTTTTGCCCCCCCCAATGGTCTTTTTATCCTTGCCGTAAAATTTTCTATTTCTCGGTTTCCTTTTTTCCCCGACATCCAGGTTTGTTAAACTCTTCTTGACGAGTCTTCTTTTATCCCTAACCCAACGGATATCTATGGTGGCTTTTAAGACACAAGGGTTAACATGATGCGTGTATGCATGAGATGCATGAAATGCGTGTGACGCATGGAATGTATAAGTCGGTCCATTATCATTTTAAAGCATTCAATCATACTATTGCGAGGTGCAAACTTGTCCCAGTTGAAAAGGCCCAACATGTTTACACTTTTACGATAACATGGCTAAACAACTTTAAATGATAAAAAGCCTAAACACGAAATGGCCCATGGGCATTTTAGAAGCTTTTGGCCCAATTGCCATAAAGCACAGACTCGTCCCAGTTTAAATGGTCCAACAAGCCCATATCTCATGACAAAAGGTCCAACTGGATCCAAATGACGATGGTCCTAAACGCAAACATAAAGGAGTAGTTTCTATTGGTCCTACAACTACGGTTCATATATGGGTTTATAGGGGTATAGACAAAGGCTATCGTTGATGAAGGATTGCCCACAACTAGGTCTCCCCACTCAAGGGTCCGACCGACCAAGTGAGCACACTTTTTTTATACACTAAGGTACGTGCCAATGAGTTATGGTGCGTGACTGACTGTCAAATGGATTTCCCATTGTAGATTCCCCAGAGGGAGGGTGGAGCGAACTCTCTTAAATACCCAAGCCTCTTAGGCTCTTATCACCTTGGAGACAGGAATAAACAACAAGTCCTCCAAATTAGTCTGTCACAGTGAGCTGCGGGTAATAATTATCTTGGTGTCTTCACAGCTTTTCCTTCTAGAAATGTAGTGAATGAAGAAAGACACCAAACCATTACCTAGCTTTAATAATGCCTTTGATTAAATCCTTTCAACCCACGTGGACACGGTTAACTAAAGCACAAATCATAATCATTACAAGACATTATTTCGGGGCCGATTCTCAATCCCTAGTGGAGTCGCCAGACTGTAGGACACAGAACTTGACGACACTGTTCCAGGCTCGCGACCTAGTCGGGAGTACGAAGTAGCCCACGGGGGAACTAAACCGGAGAAATATCATGGAGTTGCTACCCAGTGTGAACTGGGAAAATGATTTAAGGCCGCATTCACCCCTCACAATGGAAGACCTCATACCGTTGGGTTCGGAATGGTCCCTTACTTATGCCACTTGTAATGAACGGATTTATGTAATAATATAAACGAGTCTATGCAACATATATATTCAAAGATAACCTATATCTAGTTCGCATTCAAGAGAATAAATCCTATATCTAAGTTTGCATGCTTTAAAAGTAGGTCGTCACAACGGCAAACATACGATATCACACAATATCTCATGAGCATGTTGAATTATCAAACACGAAAAATAAATAACATCTAAACATAAACGTACATTAGACTCATATTGCGAAAGAAAATAACTAAATCATGCATAAAGAAACAACGTACTAACGGCTAAATCATGCTTAAGAAATAAATAACGTACTAGACTAAATCATGCTTAAAAAAATAAATAACCTACTAGACTAAATCATGCTCGAACACAAGGTTGGATAAAACAAAATATATGTGTCTCTCAGGTACGTGGCATTGTATCCCGAGTACAAACCATAATACCGTCCATTCGGATTCGGCTACGGAATTTACGTCCGAGTTTCCATCCGATATACCACAAGAGAGAACACATATTCCATTCATCCGAAATTAATATCATACACCAATACATAATACTAATGAGAAATAAAGTAAGAAAATAAATAAAAATAAAGGACAATAAATAAAAAAGGGTGCCCTCAGGTCTAACCTATTAAGTCGTCTCTCAGAAGTGCGCTACGCGGTTGTCAGAAGAGTTGATGCTCCGCAACTCCTCTGGTTCACTGGTTCGTTATTTATTTTCATTGCATCGCTGCTCGGGCTGCTGTTTTACTTCGTTTCGCTGATGTTTCTTGTTGTGTTTTTTTGTTACTATTTCGTGGTAATTAGTGACTATTTTTTAGGTGATTTTTGTGGTAATGGGGGCTGGTTTTCTTGACAGTTTTCGGTGGTCAGAAAGCAGTTTTACTGGGCAGATTTTTGGTGATTTAAGTGTTGTTTTTTGGGGACTGGTGGTGCAGTTTTTTGGTGATCTAAGGTTGTTTTTTAGGGGCTGTTTTTGGTGGTCAGAGGCTGTGTTTCATTGGTCAGAGGCTGTGTTTCAGGGGCTATTTTTGGTGGTCGTGGGCTGTTTTCAGAGGCTATTTTATGGGGTATTTAGGGGCTGTTATGGGCTTGAGTCAGGGGCTGTATGAGTGCTGTTATGGGCGTGAGTCAGAGGCTGTTTTGAGGGCTATATGAGACGTGAAGTTGAGGCAGTTCAGTGAAGGGCTATATGAGACGTGAATGTGAGTGGCTTGCGTGAAGGGTGTTGAGTGTTGAAGGCTGATGCGTGAGTGGAGTGATGGTTTGCGTGAGGGATAAGGGCTGTGTTGAAGGCTGATGCATGAAGTTGAGTGATGGCTTGCTTGGGGGATGAGGGCTGTGTTGAAAGTTGATGCGTGAAGTTGAGACAGTTCAGTGAAGGTTTGTGCGGCAGTGGAAGAGGGTTTTAGGCGTGAATGGACTAGGTTATTTCTTTGTGTTTTTGTGAGAATGAGCCAGTGTCTAAGGGTTTGGCTTGTGTTTTCTTTTATAGGAGAGGGTTAGGGTTATCCTTGTGTAGGTAGGGAAAGAATATTGTAATTATGGGGGGAATATTTAATTTGTGTATCATAGGGAAATGATATCTTTAATTAGGGAGGTAATTTGTTTTAGTTAGGACGATGATTATTGGGATTTGATTTGATTTCATTTAGTTTAGGCATGTGATTTAATTTAATTAGGAATGTGATTTATGAGATTAGATTTAATTTATTTAATTAAGGAATGAGATTTGTTTTGATTTAATTGGATTTGATTTAATTTAATTTGATTTAATTTAAATTTTGATGTGTTTTAAATGTTTTAATTATTATTGGATGCGATTTAATGGGCTTGGGCTAGGTGGGCGTGTGGCTTTGGTTTTGTGCTAAGGATGTGTTTTAAAACAGAGGTCCAACAAGCAAACCCGACGCTTAAGCAAACGAATTAAATCCAACAAGGTGTCAATTTCTGACTTTTCCCTTCCAATGTCCGTTTCCCTCGACTTCCACAATTTAAGAGGTAGTGTCTCTGTTTGAGACTCATCATCGGGACTTATATGCAAAAATGCAGTGCCTACACCAATCTCTTCTGGTATAACTGCATATGATGTAAGGACTTCATAATCTTCTCATCCAGCAGTGCTAACTGTTCAAATCTCTGTGAGGCCCATTCCTGTTCAGGTAATTCTGTTTATGCTAGTACCCGCATAGACTGTATCTCAACTTCTACTGGCAATAATACTTCCATTCCGTAGAACAAAGAGTAAGGCGTGGCTCCCGTTGCTATTCTCACAGAAGTTCTATATCCCTACAGGCCATACGGTAGCTTATCGGCAAAATCTTTGTAATTCTTTGTCATTTTGGATAACATCTTCTTTATTGTCTTATTGGCTGCCTCGACTGCCCCATTTGCTTGTGGTTGGTAGGGTGACGACTTGTGATGTCCTATCCCATACTTCTATAACATTGCCTTTGTTTCTCCTTGAAACTGAACTCTGTTGTCTGTTACCACATGATGCGGCATTCCATATCGACATATGACATTCCGGGCTATGAACTTTGCCATCTGCTTTGCTGTGACGTTGCGAAACGACTCAGCTTCCACCCATTTTGAAAGGTAGTCTACTGCTAATACTATGAAGCGATGTCCATTCGATGCATGCGGTCGAATTTCTCAAATCATATCAATTCCCCATGCTGAGAAATGCCACGGCTCTGATAGCCCATGCAACTCTATGTACGACAAATGGTTTAAGTTACCGTGCGCTTGACAATTGTGACAATGCTTTACCAGCTTCGCGCAGTCAGCTTCAATGGTCGACCAATAGAAACCTTGTCTGACTATCTTGCAAGACAGATTCAATCTGTTCATGTGTGGTCCGCATACTCTTGCATGTACTTCTTCCATTGCTTTCTGAGCTTCTCATTTTCTTAAACACTTCAGCTGAATGCCATTTGCCTGTCTCTTGTACAGTTCTCTCTTCAAACTCACATACTGAGAAGCCAACTTTTGGATGACTGTCATGTCTTTTCTGCTTGCAACTTCCGGGAATTCCCATGTTCCATATATCTCTGAATGTCGTGATACCAAGGTTTCCCATTGTCGACCTCTACTTCTAATATCCTTTCTATCTCGTAGACAGGTTTTCTTGCCGTCGTCAACACTAGAGGTCTCATCACCAACTTCTCCGGATTTTCACAAGTTGCGCCAAGTGTAGCCAATGCGTCTGTCATTTGGTTCTCTTCTCGCGACAAGTGCTGGAACTTACAATCGGGGAGGGCCTGTGCTAAACTCCTGAGGTGGAACAAGTAAGGTTTCAACCGTTCTTCCTTTAATTCCAATTCTCCTTGTAGTTATCGGACTACTAACATCGAGTCTCCATAGACTTCCACGCTCTTAGCTTTCAAGGCTATCAATGACGTCAATCCGAAGGCGCATGCTTCATACTCAGCCATATTGTTGGTTACTCTGAACGTCAACCTCTTGGCCATTGGCATGGTTTCTCCTTCAGGGGTTACTATCACAATTCCGATTCCGGCTCCTTTGCAGTTCACTGCTCCGTCGAAGTACACTTTGCATCCTTGGACTGTTATAGCTTGGATTTCCTCGTCCGGGAACTCAAACTTGTATTGATCTCCTTCTATCGGTTGTAATGCCAAGAACTCTGTTACGGCTCGCCCTTTGATTACTTTGGAAGTGTAATACTCAATATCGAACTCTGTCAGCAACACCAACCATCTACCTAACTTCCCAACTAGTGAAGGCACTGAATGCAGATAATTCAAAGGATTCTATTTTGCTACCACTTGGATCTTGTAAGATTGGAAGTAATGACGCAACTTTCTGGACGCCCACACTACTGCCAAATAAATCTTAGTTACTTCTTGATAGCGAGCTTCGTACGGAAGCATCTTCTTACTGAGGTAGTAGACTGCATGCTCTACCCCGGTCTCATCTGCTTGTACCATCATTGCCCCCAGCACTTCGGGTTCTATGGCCAAATACAATACCAAGGGTTTGCTCAGTCTTGGAGGTTTCAAAACATGAGGTTTCACCAAATATTCTCTGATCTTGTCGAAGGTTTCCTGGCATTGCTCATTCTATTTCACTAGCTGGTCATTCCTCTACTTGGCGATGAACCGATTGATGTACTAAATTTTCCCAAGGAATGCTCTAACTTCTTTTTCTTAACCCAACAGATATCTATGGTGGCTTTTAAGACACGAGATTGACATGATGCGTGTATGCATGAGATGCATGAGATGCGTGCGATGTATGGAATATATAAGTCGGCCCACTATCATTTTAAAGCATTCAATCATATTATTGTGTGGTGCAAACTTGTCCCAGTTGAAAAGGCCCAACAGGTTTACACTTTTGTGATAACATGGCTAAACAACTTCAAATGATAAAAAGCCTAAACATAAAGTGGCCCATCGGCATTTCAGAAGCTTTTGGCCCAACAGCCATAAAGCATGGACTCGTCCCAGTTTAAATGGCCCAACAATCCCATACCTCATGATAAAAAGTCCAACTGGATCCAAATGATGATGGTCCTAGACGCAAGCATAAAGGAATAGTTTCTATTGGTACTACAACTACAGTTTATATACGGGTTCATAGGGGTATAGAAAAAGGCTCACGCTGACGAAGGATTGCTCACAACTAGGACTCCCCACTAAAGGGTTCGAGCGACCAAGTGAGCGCACCTTTTTTATACCTTAAGGTACGTGCCAACGAGTTATAGTGCGTGACTAATTGTCAAATGGATTCCCTATTGTAGATTCCCCAAAGGGAGGGTGGAGCGATCTCTCATAAATACCCAAGCCTCTTAGGCTCTTATCACCTTGGTGACAGGAATAAACAACAAGTCCTCCAAATTAGTCCATCACAGTAAGGTGCGGGTAATGATTATCTAGGTGCCTTCACAACTTTTCCTTATAGAAAAGTAGTGAATGAAGAAAGACACCAAACCATTACCTAACTTTAATAGTGCCTTTGATTAAACCCATTTCAACCCACGGTAGACACGGTTAACTTAAAACAAAAATCACAAACAATACAAGGCATTATTTCGGGGCCGATTCTCTATCTCAGTGGAGTCGCCAGACTGTAGGACACAGAAATAGATGACGCTGTTCCAGGCTCGCAACCTAGTCGGGAGTACGGAGTAGCCCACGGGGTAGCTAAACCGGAGAAATAACATGGAGTCGCCACCCAGTGTGAACTGGGAAATAGTTTAAGGCCGCACTCACCCCTCGCAAGGGAAGACCTCAAACCGTTGGGTTCGGAATGGTCCCTTACTTATGCCACTTGTAATGAACGAATTTATGTGATAATATAACTGAGTCTATGCAATAACAACCTACATCTAAGTTTATATTTGTCCTATATCTAATTTTGCATGCATAAAAGTAAGGCGGAATAACGGCACACAAACAATCTCATGAATACTTTAAATTACTACATACGAAAACATAAATAAATCATGCATAAAAAATATCATACTAAACGACTAAATCATGCATAAAAATAAATGACATACTAAACGACTAAATCATGCATAAAAATAAATGGCATACTAAATGACTAAATCCTTAATAAAAAATAACATATTATTTCTAATAAACAACGAATAAACATAAATTTGGATGAAACGAAATATGTGTGTCTCTCAAACGATTCATGGCATTGTATCCCGAGTGCAAACCGCACTACCGTCCATTCGGATTCGGCTATGGATTTTACGTCCGGGTTTCCATCTGATACACCACAAGATAGAACACATATTTCATTCATCCCAAGGCTATAGCATACATTACCAACAATACTCATGCGAAGAAGTATTAACAAATAATAGAAAATAAGCGGAAGTAAATATAAAAGGGTGCCTTCAGGTCTAACCTCTTAAGTCGTCTCTTGGATGTGCGTTATGCGACCGTTGGAAGGGTTAATGCTCCGCGGCTTTTCTGATTTACTGGTTCGTTGTTTTCCTTTGTTGCTTTGCTGTTTTGGGCTGTTGTTTTATCTATTTTTACTGCTGTTTTTTATCGCTGTTTCTGGGGTATTTTCTGGACTGTTCCGTGGTCAGAGGGACTATTTCTGGACTATTTTCAGGGGTGGTGTTTTGGTGATCAGATGGACTGTGTTTTGGTTACTATTTTGGTGTGATTTTAGGGGCTGTTATTTATGCGTTGTTTTGCTAGGTGAAAGGCTGTTAGGGGGCTGGTTTACTCTCAGTTTAGGGGGTGGTTTGCGCTCACTGGTCAGTGAAGTTCGTTGGAAGTGTGTGTTTTTGAATAGATGAAGTGCAGTTTCGGCGTGAGTGATGATGGGCTGTTAAGGGTTCGTGTGAGTGGTGTGCCTTGTTCACGTAGCTGTGTTTTTATGTGTGTGTAATTGTGGTTCACGTGGTGTGTGTTTGACGTGAGTTAGTGGCTTGGTTTGGGTGAGGTCAGTGAGGGTTGTGCATGTGTGCCGTGAGTGTTGTGATGAGTGAGGTGAAGCTACGTGAGGCTGTGTGTTGAGTGAGTGTGTACGTGAGGCTGTGATGAGTGAGTGTGTGCGTGAGGGTTGTGATGAGTGAGTGTTTGCTAAGGTTTATGTGTGTGGCCTAGGGTTGATGAGAGAGGGCTGACGTGAAGAGAAATGAGAGAGATGAGAGCTTTGAGTGTTTTTTATTTCTTTGTCGTGAATGAGCTCCCTTCGGAAAAATGAGTTGGGTTTATGCTTCTTTTTATAGGCAATGGTGGAGGTTATCCTTATACGGGTAGGGAAAGAATATTGCAATTATGGGGATATCTTTTAATTTGTGTATCATAAGGAAATGATCTTTTTAATTTAGGAAGGTAAATGTTTTAGTTTATGAAAGGGATTTAATTTAATTAGGATTATAATTTATGGGATTTGATTTGATTTTATAATTTAGGAATGTGATTTAATTTGATTTGATTTGATTTCTTTAATTTGGGAAGGTGATTTGTCTTGATTTTAGCATGTGTTTAATGTGTAATTTTGTTATTTTGGAAGCTTTGAGCTTGGGGTTTGGTCTATTTGGGCGTGGATTTGGTTTGTTTTGGTGGGCTTGGTGTATGGTTTATGTGATGTATGGGCTTGGTGTGTGACTTGCAGGGGTTTTGGGCTAAGGATAAGTTTAAAACAGAGGCTTAACGAGTAAAACCGAAGCTAAGCAAATGAATTAAATCCAACAAGGTGTCAATTTCTGACTCGTCCCTTCCAACGTTCATTTCTCGTGACTTCCACGACTTAAAGAGTAGTGCCTCTGTACGAGGCTCATCATCAGGACTTATATGCAAAAATGCAGTGCCTACAATGTCACTACATGAACGATCTCGGATCAAGGTCGTCATACAAGTATAGAATAGACCGTAGCTATAGATAAACCACAAACAAAGTACCTTCTTTGTTTACTCTCTACGAACTATTTAGATTACTAACTCCAGACTTCAAACATACACTAAGTCTGAAGGTTCAATAGTAATCATGGTAAACAAGACAATTGGACAATATGCGATATAAATCAAACAACTTTGATAAACTGAATAATGCATTTATTATGATTACAATAATCAATTCTGTTTTACAATACATGAAGCTTTAGGACATAAATCCCAACAAATGATATACAGATACTATAGTAACATAAATTACTAACACAAAAAAATATTAGTATTTTCTTGACTCTATCGTGTTAGAGATTTAATGATACTACAGTATCAGATCTTTACTGACACTTGAATCACTGACACTAAATTTAATGTCAAGGTATTCTGGCTCGAGAAACACTAACACTATTAAAAAGTGTCAATAAACCTATTTACTGATGCTAAAATAGAATTCAGAGAAAGCCATTTTTGGCATAGTGGCGATAGACTAAAAAATAAAAATAAAAACCTGATTTGTCTTAAATTCATATAATGGGAACGTCTAGGATTACGTCACATACGATTTTTTGGGAGGAAAATATGACTTTTTTAGGTCAAAACACTCCCTAAACACAATAATTATTCAAGAACAACTAAGAACAAAAACATCAAACAATAATCAATAGGAAATATTGGAGATTTCAGAAATTAAAAATTGATAACTTTCATGATTTTTCTTCATTATCTATATTTTCTTATTCATTTGCTTATTTTTATTAAGTTGAATACTATGATATTTTTTTATCTTCTTCATCATGAACTAGATCTTGTTCTAGAATTGTAGTGGAACCCAATATGAACTTTTGTTAAATGAATTTTTTTATGATTGATTTGCGACCTTGTGTGTGGATTGTTTATCATTCTCTATGTTTAATGCATTTTATTACTTGATAACCAATAGAGTTATTGTGGTAAACCTTAATGAACTTGGAAGAATGAGTTTTGGTTTAGCATTGGGAATTAATAATACATGATCTTATTCGAAAGAATAGATTTTCATGGAGGATAGGAATATATCTCCAAGGCATGCTTAACCATAAGTTGAACTTGTACTTTACTTTGTTAGCTAATATTTCTTCATTCATAATCACTAATCTAAATAAGGTTATTGATGAGACTCAAGTTGCTCAATCTATTACTCGAGATAGTCAAAACCCGTTGGAGGTTCCAGAAGGCCTAATTACAAGGTCAAAGGATAAGAAGATCAATGATGCAATGGATGGAAAAAGCCCTCACACACACTCACACGCCTAAACTATCACACATGCCTACATGCACGTGAAACCTAAGTCTAACTCCTAATTCACGTGATCCCTCATGCATGGGCGCATGTACATTACAACTCCCAACTAAGAAAATGAAGAGTCTAAATAATTAATTGTCCAGTCATTACATAATTAAAAGAAAATAAACCCAAGCACTCGGCCAAGTAATATCTCATGAATTGGTCGAATTATTACATCATTAAAAATGGGCTAAGTATCATCTACTAATGTTGAATAAGCAAGAATGGTGGTCCTTGGTCTTGCAAGGCTATCTTTATAGTGAATCACTGAGCATCAATGTCGGGAATCAGCCACCGACCCTACCATGAACCTATGCTCCCGGGTATTTCCACGATATGAGCAGACACATCCTGGGATGAACAAGACCATCTATTGAATCATGGATCTTCTTAGCTCGTAACATTATAATTAGGCCTTCTAGAACCACCAATGGGTCTTTACTATCCGAGCAATAGATTTACGCCTAGTTCATCAGTTAGGGTTGATAAAATTTTTTATTTGATGTTAATATCAATTCCTTGTGAGATTTGATATTTTTTTTATACTTATTTGTAACGATATATGTGTTAGACAGTAATGTCCCATAGCGTCACTATTTTGTAAATGATATTGTATTATTGTACAAAATTAACTATGTAGTAATGAAATTGCCTTTTACCGTTTTGTAATTTATTTACTTAGAAATATAAATGGTAAAAGTCCCTATGATTAGTTCCGGATTGTGATGATATGAGACAGTATCAATCCATAAAGGTTTAATCATTAAATATCCCTAGTCGTAGTATTATCGAGATTGGACATCGATAATGCGGAATAGACTAGTACTGCACTTGTGCATGTTGTGAGGGCACAACGGCATAGTTCTCATATATTTAAGTATTGGATACTTATGCAAGTGCGGTAGGAGGTTGTGTTTTACCGATGGTACGGAAACAGCTTCGCTCTGGATAGACCCCGCGGATCCCATTGGTAGTATGTCTGCGTGTCTATGGGAGTCCGCTTCAGGGTAGGTGCATATGATCTTAACCTGAGATTTGCATCGCTAGTACTTACGACAATCGGTAAAATTTAGGTTTGGTGGTCCAGGGCTTTAACGAGTTCTGTGTATACCTCTTCTGGGTTTATCGAGAATCGTAGTGTACTGGGTGTGATGTCAAGATGGAAGTATCACTTCAGACATATGGAGATGATGATCGCGAGGGATTCAGAACTAGTACTCTATAATGGTTGCAACCATCGGGATAATATGACTAGGTCAGGATTATCCGATTCAAAGAGACTGGTTGCTTGACATCCGATATGTGTTTCGGACGGGGCAGACACTTATCCAGCCCCAGCCCTAGCATGTGATGATCATCGATACTGGTTCGATATACACTATACTACGGTATACTACGCCTGTTATAGATCTAATATTCCAGTAAGAATATTTCTAGAGAATTGGGTAGGCATGGCGTTTTGCTAGAAGCTAACCTTGTCTTGTAAATCGGTAAAAACGTAGTACTTGGTACGTACGTGTTCGAATAGTTCGACAACCGGATTTACTGCCAACATATCTAGAGGTCTCTTGGGTCGCTTCCCGAAGATTCACCGATGACGTATGATTCAAACTCGATTAATCTTGGATTAATTACGGAGAGACTTTATCTTGGATAAAGTACTGTATAAAGAGAGAGAACGATTAATTTAGAATTAATCGTAAAATTATTATATTCGATATAATAAACGGAATTCGATTTCGACGCGAAATTGAAATTAGATTTTAATTCGGGCAAACGAATTAATTTAGAATTAATTCGTTAGCGACGTAAATAATAATTTCGCTAGGCGCAATTATTTATTTAAATTCGATTTAATTAACGTCGCGACGTAAGCTCGATATTTCGGAAATATCGAACCCGAACGCGTGAGTGCACGTGGGCCCACTTTCATTTGGAAACGTGTGGGGCCCACATGACACTTGTCATTATTTGTATTTTTTAATCAAGATGCAATGCATGAAGATAGTGTACAAAGCACTCAAGGGTAATGCATGGAAATTGAGTGTTAGACACTCTAAGTCTTTGCATGGTTTGTGTTATATTTTATTATTATTTAATATAATTATAACATAAATATAAATTGATTTTTGAAACACAAAATCAGTCTTGCTCTCTCCCTCTCTTTACCGAAACAGTAACAGTTTTTGGCTCTCCTTCTTCTTCCATTTTCTAAGAACTTTGTGAGAAAGTGTACAAGTTTGGAACTTTAATACATAAGTTTGGCTAGCAACATCAAGGGATCATACAAGGTGATATGGGAAACTCATCTTAGAGCTTGGAAGGATCAAATTCAAGCTTGGAGCTTCTCTTCACTGCTTGGCCGAATTCTTCACTGCACAAAGGAGCAATTTTGCTTCATCCATTGCATCCACATTTGGTTTTTGTGAGTATTGTTTCCGCCATTACTTCAATCTAATTCATTCTTATATATATCTTGCTTGGTTTTTGATCTTGGGACATGGTTATTAGATTTCCAACAATGGTATCATTGAGCCTAAAAATGCATGCAAATATATTAGGATGTTATTTGGGGAAAATTGTTTGAAGCATGATTTGATGAGTTTGCTTGATTGAATATGCTTAGATGTATGTTAAAATGGATTATACATCATCAATTTCATGGAAAATAAATTGGATTAATTTTTCCAACCCCAAAGTGGCTTGGCCGAATACATGCAAGCATGAGGACTAGATGATTTTTTAATTTTAAGACATTGGATGACTTGAAATAATATGGAGATGATCATTTGTGACTTGATTGGATTGAAAACGAAATCGGAACCATATTAATCACCTTGGCCGAATGCTTGATGATGATTAGGGACTTGATTTTTTGATTAAATAATGTTGGACATGTATTTAAGATAAAAATATGATTAATAGATTAATTTGATATTTTGGGAATATTGATTTAAAGGATTAATCATGAACATACACTTTAATTAATTAAGTTATAAAATTTGGAATTTTAAAATTTAGTTAATTGGGCTTAAATTGGAATTGGGCCTAAAACTATTATATTTGGTCATAAATGGGCTTGGTTGGGCCAAGTAGATTTGGACCATTTGGATTGGATCCAAAATGGGCCTAAATCACACCATTTAAGTCCAAATGTAATAAATGGGCTTTTATGTTTAATTGGGCCTTATGGGCTTGATATTGGTTTTATGGCAAATGAGGGTGATTCCTTATTGGGCTTGGAAATTGGGTTTGACCCACATTGACCAAGGCCCAAGCCTAATGAAATCAATAGAAAGCCCATCGGACTTTAATTAAACGGACATTAGATGTTAGTTGGGCTTTGAGACCCAATAGAACTAGATTTGGAATCTAAGTTATAAAAGCACAATAAAAGTGTATATATATTTAATTTAGAATTAAATAATAGGATTAGTATTGAATACGACTTAAATTGGATTTAACGAGTAGTTCGATATAATTCGTGAATTCATACCATATGTATTTATTCTCAAAACGAGTTGGACTCGCGCAAATGCAAACAATTGTTTGAACATTGTATTGTCACCTAATTAAAGACTAATTAATTGGATTTGATTGGTTGTATAACATGCCTTGAATGAATGAATGAATGTGGATGTGTTGTATGAATAGTGCATATCGGATGGATATTAGAAGGGAAGGGTAATTTTAGAAATTATTGTAAATTTGGAATTTATAAATTGGACCTGCGTGTCCAGCCTTATCTTTATCTCTATGTATTCTCTTCTCACCTAATTCCCCTCAATGTAAATGAGGTTTCTCTTATTGTATTATGTAATTGGGTAGAAGTAGAATAGTGCTAGCGGGGAGAGGAAAGGAGTGATTTGTTCTAGGAACAAGTTGTTTATATATCCATCCGTATCACTATTACTTTACTTTTTATGCACTTTATGATGTTTTAGAAGCATGCTTAAGGGTGTATGATGATGAGACCTAACAAAGATAAATTAATTGGTTGCCAATTACGCGAAAAATCCCTCAAACAATATTAAGCGATTTTCCTTCCGTTGAATGATTCTTTCTCAAGATCCGAAATTGGCATTGGTTTGTTGGCCAAAGTCAAGACCTTTGTCAATTGAGGATGTGTTTGAATCATGAGAGTTTTGTTACACATCGGTGTCCTGTCCAAGTTGTGATTTGTTGGCCAAAGTCAAGATCACTTCTTGTCCATCGACATTGATTACGAAACTTTCCTTGTCAATGGGTCCCGCTTAACTGGAATCATTAGGTTTGTTGTGCCAAAGCCAAGGCTTAGTTGATTCAGAGGAAATGGTTAGGAAAATGTATTGGATACATTGACGTATGTATTAGATATATATGTTTCGGACTTGGATGTCCACCTACCGGATCTAGGAATTGGATGGGATCCAATTGATCTTCGAGATCTACCTAGTTAAATATCATACAACTTGTTGGCCAAAGTCAAGGTTGTGTGTTATTTAACGGGATCCTAGCCCACTAGGAAATTGGATTTCCCGAGTACTCAACAGAGGGTTAGAGACTTGTAGAAAATAGTGGGAGGCTAGTATTGAGTTTGCAATTTCATTCAGATACTTAGCTTTACGCGCTTACAAAATTTATTTCGTCAATTTTTAACATTAGTTGGACTAATAAAATGTTATTTTCTTGTAACAGTTTGACTGTACCCATTTTATCGTTAACTAGATAGTTGGACTATCGTAGTTAAGATGGCTAGCAAGGTAAATGTCCGTGACATCATCATGGTGACAATGTCTTTAAGGGGACAAACTTTGCTGATTGGGAAATGAACCTAAGGATAGTCCTTGGGGCAGAGAGGATACTGTATACGATTCAGAGACCTCTCGGGCCTAAGCCCACTGAGCCACTTGAGCTGGAGTTATGGAAAACTCACAGTGATGATGATTGTGACACGGCTCAGTCGATCATGCTTGCTTCAATGACTCAACACTTTCGTCGCCAAAATAGGGACTTGGATCCTTATAATATGATGGCAAGATTGCAAGATCTTCACCGCACTAATAAGCGGATGGCGAGGTACGAGTTGGTGAAGAGGATCTTTCGCACCCGTATGACTGATGGTAGTTCTGTTGAGGTCCATGGGACTCAAATGATAGCCGATATTGATGAACTGGCTTGTATGGGTATAGTCTTGGAGTCTGAGCTGGCTATAGATGTACTTCTACAGTCACTACCCGATACTTGGAAACAGATTGTCATCAACTACAAACTGATGAATTCGGATGACACTCTTGGAGAGTTGTTGTCAATTCTCAAGGAGTCAGAGAAAGAACTTCTGAAAGGCAACAAGCGCGAGGCGCACTTTGCAACAACATCTCAAACGCCGAAAGCTGGGCTCAAGGCAACTGGGGGTGTTAAGAAGAAGAAGCATAAGAACAAAGGCAAGGCCAAGTCAACAAAGGCTTCTGGGAAGCCAAGGGACAAGTCTCAAGATGTTTGCCTGAAATGCGGCAAGAAGAGGTCACTGGAAGCGTGACTGCCGCATGAACAAAGGGACATAAGGAGGACATACAGGCGGGCAAGGCTCCGGCCTCAGGTATGTTTGTTATTGAGATAAATATGACTACTTCTAGTCTTAATAAAAATTGGATTTTTTTCTTCTGGCTGTGGTTCTCATATTTGTACTGATGTGCAGGATCTGCATGATAGCAGGAGACTGGCTTCGGGGGAGGTAGATCTACGAGTTGGAAATGGAACTTCTGTTGCTGTTTTGGCCGTAGGCACTTTTGTTTTGGAACTGCCCTCGGGGCATGTACTTAAACTAAATGACTGTTATTTTGTTCCTAGTTTAACTAGGAATATTATTTCTGTATCTTTGTTAACCCAAACAGGGTACACTTTTGTATTTAAAAACACCAGGTGTTATTTATATATGAATGATGCAGAAATTTGCAGTGCTGATGCAAATAATGGTCTTTATATTTTGAATATAAATGAATCTCCAAAATGTAAAATAACAAACAAAAGGCTCAAAATGAGTAATCCAAAAGAAGAAACTTATTTGTGGCATTGTCGTCTGGGACACATCAACAAGACTCGCATATCCACACTTTCGAAGAGTGGGTACTTGGACGGATTTGATCCAAATTCATATGACGTCTGCGAATCTTGTTTATTAGGCAAAATGCCTAAATCACCTTTTAGTGGTAAAGGTGAACGCGCCACTGAACTGTTAGCCCTCGTTCATAGTGACGTTTGTGGGCCCATGTCTAGCCAGGCTAGAGGTGGATATCGATACTTCGTAACCTTTACGGATGATGCATCACGTTATGGTTATGTGTATCTAATGATGCACAAGTCGGAAACTTTTGAGAAATTCAAAGAGTTTCGACACGAAGTTGAAAAACAAACAGGCAAGAGTATTAAAACATTACGGTCGGACCGTGGTGGCGAATACTTAAGTAATGAGTTTCAAGATTACTTGAAAGAATATGGTATTCTTTCACAATGGACTCCTCCTGGAACACCACAATTAAATGGTGTGTCTGAACGGAGAAACCGTACCTTGCTTGACATGGTAAGGTCGATGATGAGTCGCACTGAGCTACCTATATCCTTCTGGGGACATGCATTAGAAAGTGCAATTCTTATTTTGAATAGGGTTCCGTCAAAGTCTGTTGAACAGACTCCGTATGAGATATGGACAGGAAAGAAACCAGGTTTCTCATTCCTGAAGATTTGGGGTTGCTGGGCATACGTCAAACGTTTGGAAGGTACCAAACTTGAACCCAAATCAGATAAATGCCTATTTGTTGGATATCCTAAGGAAACCAAAGGATATTACTTCTATAACCCAAAAGAGAACAAAGTATTTGTTGCTCTACATGCAGTTTTCCTTGAGAAGGAATTCCTAAATGCAGTGGTTAGTGGGGGAGGAAAGTAGAACTCGATGAAAGTCGTAGTGATACTGTTCCTGGCATTGAATCTAGAACGGAACATGAACAGTCCATCCAGGATGAGACTGAACCACAATCTTCAATTACACAAGGGCTACGTAGGTCGGAGAGAGTCAGGGTAATACCTGAGAGGTATGGATTCCTGATCTCACCTCATGTAGATATTAATCTTATTGAGGATACTGAACCGGCTACGTATGAGGAAGCGATACAGGGTATCGAATCCACTTTATGGCAAGAGGCCATGAAGGCCGAAATGGATTCCATGTATACCAACCAAGTTTGGACACTGGTTGATGCACCAGAAGGCGTAAAGCCTATTGGATGCAAATGGGTCTTCAAGAAGAAGACAGACATGGATGGCAACGTTCAAACGTACAAAGCTAGGCTTGTAGCGAAGGGGTATCGTCAACAACTTGGAGTTGATTATGACGAAACTTTCTCACCCGTTGCCATGATTAAATCCATTCGGATAATGCTTGCAATAGCTGCATATTACGATTACGAAATATGGCAGATGGACGTTAAAACCGCTTTCCTTAACGGAAACCTTGGAGGAGGATGTTTATATGCAACAACCTGACGGTTTTATCGCACCAAGACTTGCAAACAAGGTTTGTAAGTTAAATCGGTCCATTTATGGACTGAAGCAAGCATCGAGGTCATGGAACCAACGTTTTGATGAGGTCATAAAAGAATATGATTTCATTCAAAACGTAGATGATCCTGTGTGTATAAGAAGGTTAGTGGGAGTGCACTGACTTTTATTGTCCTTTATGTCGACGATGTATTGCTTATAGGCAATGACATTCCCATGTTAACGTCGGTGAAAGCTTGGCTTTCATTGAAATTCTCCATGAAAGATCTGGGAGAAGCAGCTTTTATTCTAGGAATAAAGATCTACCGGGATAGATCTAGAAAGCTACTTGGACTCTCCCAGAGTACATATATTGATAAAGTGTTGAAGAGATTCAACATGGATCAGTCCAAGAAGGGACTGTTGCCAACATCACATGGCGTCTTTCTATCTAGGACATGTGTCCAAACACAAGATGAGAGAGACAACATGAGTCGGACTCCGTTCGCCTCGGCAGTCGGATCGATCATGTATGCCATGATATGTACACGACCTGATGTGTCCTATGCTTTGAGCATGTGCAGTCGATATCAGGCCGATCCAGGACAGGATCACTGGATGGCGGTTAAGAATATCCTTAGGTATCTTAAAAGAACTAAGGATGTTTTCTTAATCTATGGAGATGGAGAACTTGAGGTATCTGGGTATACCGATGCAAGTTTCCAAACCGACAGAGACGACTTCAAGTCGCAAACCGGGTACATATTTTGCTTGAATAACGGAGCAGTGAGCTGGAAATCTTCCAAGCAAGATACTGTTGCCGATTCAACAACTGAAGCGGAGTACATTGCAGCAGCTGAAGCAGCAAAAGAGGCAGTTTGGATCCGTAAATTCCTAATTGGATTAGGAGTAGTTCCGTTAGCAGCTGAGCCCGTTCCATTGTATTGTGACAATAGCGGGGCTATAGCACAGGCTAAGGAACCAAGGTCTCATCAACGATCCAAACATGTTCTTCGACGATTCCATCTGATTCGAGAGATCATACATCGTGGCGATGTGAAGATCGAGAAGATCGCATCAGAGGATAATATTGCAGATCCGCTGACGAAGGCTATTCCTCGGGAAAAGTTTGAGCGACATGTACATAGTTCAGGTATTAGATGCTTGAGTGACTGGCTATAGGCCAAGTGGGAGATTGTTAGACAGTAATGACCCATAGCGTCACTATTTTGTAAATGATATTGTATTATTGTACAAAATTAACTATGTAGTAATGAAATTGCCTTTTACCGTTTTGTAATTTATTTACTTAGAAATATAAATGGTAAAAGTCCCTATGATTAGTTCCGGATGTGATGATATGAGACAGTATCAATCCATAAAGGTTTAATCATTAAATATCCCTAGTCGTAGTATTATCGAGATTGGACATCGATAATGCGGAATAGACTAGTACTGCACTTGTGCATGTTGTGAGGGCACAACGGCATAGTTCTCATATATTTAAGTATTGGATACTTATGCAAGTGCGGTAGGAGGTTGTGTTTTACCGATGGTACGGAAAACAGCTTCGCTCTGGATAGACCCCGCGGAGTCCCATTGGTAGTATGTCTGCGTGTCTATGGGAGTCCGCTTCAGGGTAGGTGCATATGATCTTAACCTGAGATTTGCATCGCTAGTACTTACGACAATCGGTAAAATTTAGGTTTGGTGGTCCAGGGCTTTAACGAGTTCTGTGTATACCTCTTCTGGGTTTATCGAGAATCGTAGTGTATTGGGTGTGATGTCAAGATGGAAGTATCACTTCAGACATATGGAGATGATGATCGCGAGGGATTCAGAACTAGTACTCTATAATGGTTGCAACCATCGGGATAATATGACTAGGTCAGGATTATCCGATTCAAAGAGACTGGTTGCTTGACATCCGATATGTGTTCGGACGGGGCAGACACTTATCCAGCCCCAGCCCTAGCATGTGATCATCCGATACTGGTTCGATATACACTATACTACGGTATACTACGCCTGTTATAGATCTAATATTCCAGTAAGAATATTTCTAGAGAATTGGGTAGGCATGGCGTTTTGCTAGAAGCTAACCTTGTCTTGTAAATCGGTAAAAACGTAGTACTTGGTACGTACGTGTTCGGATAGTTCGACAACCGGATTTACTGCCAACATATCTAGAGGTCTCTTGGGTCGCTTCCCGAAGATTCACCGATGACGTATGATTCAAACTCGATTAATCTTGGATTAATACGGAGAGACTTTATCTTGGATAAAGTACTGTATAAAGAGAGAGAACGATTAATTTAGAATTAATCGTAAAATTATTATATTCGATATAATAAACGGAATTCGATTTCGACGCGAAATTGAAATTAGATTTTAATTCGGGCAAACGAATTAATTTAGAATTAATTCGTTAGCGACGTAAATAATAATTTCGCTAGGCGCAATTATTTATTTAAATTCGATTTAATTAACGTCGCGACGTAAGCTCGATATTTCGGAAATATCGAACCCGAACGCGTGAGTGCACGTGGGCCCACTTCATTTGGAAACGTGTGGGGCCCACAATGACACTTGTCATTATTTGTATTTTTAATCAAGATGCAATGCATGAAGATAGTGTACAAAGCACTCAAGGGTAATGCATGGAAATTGAGTGTTAGACACTCTAAGTCTTTGCATGGCTTGTGTTATATTTATATTATTATTTAATATAATTATGACATAAATATAAATTGATTTTTGAAACACAAAAATCAGATCTTGCTCTCTCCCTCTCTTGACCGAAACAGTACAGTTTGGCTCTCTTCTTCTTCCATTTTCTAAGAACTTTGTGAAGAAAGTGTACAAGTTTGGAACTTTTATACATAAGTTTGGCTAGCAAACATCAAGGGATCATACAAGGTGATATGGGAAACTCATCTTAGAGCTTGGAAGGATCAAATTCAAGCTTGGAGCTTCTCTTCACTGGTTGGGCGAATTCTTCACTGCACAAAGGAGTAATTTTTGCTTCATCCATTGCATCCACATTTGGTTTTGTGAGTATTGTTTCCGCCATTACTTCAATCTAATTCATTCTTATATATATCTTGCTTGGTTTTTGATCTTGGGACATGGTTATTAGATTTCCAACAATATGTACTGTATGCCATATAAAATCTCTACATTACCTGCAATAGCTGATGATCTGAATGTAATAATCATTATTTATATATTTATTTGTTGATTTGAATGGAACCAACATTTCAAAAGTGATTGAACATATTTTGACTTGCTAATCTGCCAAAAAATACAGTGTGACACCATTATTTTTCATTTAAAAACCCTAAATGAAAAATTCACATATGTGAAGCCCCATCAACCTTCAGATTCATTCCACTTATGTACCTAGCTTCATCATTTTCTAGGAATAGCTCAATTTTAGTCACATAAATAATCGTCAACTCTACTCCCTGCAAGTTAGGGTTTCTAGAAACAAAATTATGGAAACCTACCATAACATCGGTTGTCCTCTAATCCTCCAGCAAATGAGCCAAAGCCAAGTCTATTGTATCATCACCATAAGGGGAAACACAATTCACACGGATCCTATATTTTCCTATCTCAGTACAATATTTTTGTTGAGTCCCAAAACAACATGTTTGGACAATGTATATGAAAAAGGCCCAAATTCCCCAATAGTACTTGCAACTCTACATATAGAAATGATACTACCATTAGTTTGGGTTTTATTTTTTATTTATTTTTTTCTTTTTTAATGATGAGGCCCAGGATGCAGCTCATGATGCACATGGAAGGACCACTACCATGCAATGTTACAGAGGGTCCAATCACCAGGTGTCTGTTGGGAAGCGGCCGCGAGTGCGTAGCGAAAATTAAAAAATTAATTATGATGCCGCTATCCCTTTGCCTAAGACCCATTTGTTTTGATTATTCTACAAGCCTATGCATGTTACTATATATTCTAAGTATAAAACTCATAAAATATGCAAAGAACATAAACCTAAACATGCTAACTATCATAAGAACTCTAATTAAAATAAATAAAGAAAAAGACTTACTTGAGTTGAAGACTCGTCCAGTCCTCCCTCCAATCTACAAGCTTTTCTCAAACTATGCAAGCTCTTCCACGTTCCAAAGAGCCACCCAAGTGTGTGGCCTCCAAAGGTGCACACACCAAAGCCAAAACTCAATGGCAAGACTACGCCTTGAGTGCACGGGTATTTTGCCTTTGGTGCTAGCCTAGGCAAATACCTCAAAACTTTTAACTCGAGGTTCCTCTAGTCAATTAGACTTAAGGATCCTCAAAATCAGTGGCTTACTCTTAAACTTTAGAGTTGCTCACTTATATAAACCCAAGATATGAAAGGTGGTGGGCAAAAATTTGTAAAGAAATTCATAAGGGTTTATATAGGTGCTCCAAAGACAACAAAATTAATTAAGAATCCGATTCGGGATAAAAGCTAATTTAATATTAGCCATTGGATCTTAATTTAGTGGTTTAATGAGATTATAAAACCCTAATAAGTGTTTGGGCCGAATTGGAATTCAAAACAAATAACAAATAAAAAAATTAATTATTATTCATGTTACTATTCACGTTTATTTATTTATTTATTTATTCATTCCAATTCCCAAAGTGCCCCTATCATCATTCACCTATCCCTAAGCCACTATGGAACCTCATAAATGATCTGTTCAATAATTAAACACATTGAATCGTTAATGAAAAATTCCTACAGCAATCATATATGCTGTTAAATTTGTATTGTGCACTGTTAACCATTGATTTCGACTTTGTTGTGAGTGACCTTTTGGGTTCCCCTCAAGTTGGACATGGAATGAATCGTGATAATTTAATCGAATATAAATTATCCTCTGATCAGATGGTCGTTCGATTTCAATGACCAAGGTTGACATCTCGCAACATGCTAGGGCCCCCAAATGAGAAGGAAAGATATATATACCCATTATGTATGCGATTTACATATGATACGGTCATTCACCTCACTGTATCCCCATCGTTTGACCTAGGGTATGGAAAGTGTCTACCCATATAGTCAAAGGTATGATGTTGATAGTGTCATGAATCGTGCTAACCCATGAATCTCACATGATTCTTCCGCTGTGGCCACAGTCACAAGCATTGATCACACATATCAACCCGCGAACTGGAATACTACTCTTATAAGAAAATATTATCCGAGAGAGTGGTGATTCTCTGTTGTATCTTTACAAGCTTCATGTGTTTCAACAAATGACCCAATCATACCCTTATGACAGGATCTTTTGAACCGGGGAAGAAGAATGTCAAAGTTATTTGATCCACAAATAAGATTGTAAAGACCTCAAGTCTAAGGACTAGTCGTACAATCGATACATGAAAGTTCTTACAGACACATAGGATAAATACTCCATGTGAAAAATTTTGGCGGTCAGTTAGATGGACACGAGCAACTCATGTATCCATGTGATACACCAAGAGGACGGATCTCCGCTAGTAGCCTATGAGATCAGCTACCCCACTTAAGGGCAGATCATATCATCATGCTAGTCTCTCCGCTCTGTGAACGCCCAGATTATTCTAAAACTATGATTCTCATAAGGCGTGGAATTCATCATCTTATTACTCCAAGGGCTTTATTACAGTGTTTGATGATTCATATAAGTTATGTAAAACACGTATAATAAAGATTGCCATTTTATTAATTAATGAAAATATTACAAATAAATGTATATATAGCCCATCCACAAGTTGGGTATAGGGCATATCCCTAACAATCTCCCACTTGCACTATAGACAACTAGTATGGAATCTGGACACCATACTCTTGGTGTGCCTATCATGCTTTTGTTGAGTCAGCCCTTTAGTCAGAGAATCTGCAAGATTATCTTATGTGGGTATTTTCTCTATAATAACTTCTTTTCTCTCAACAATTCCCTGATGAGATGAAATCGCCTGAGTACATGCTTGGATTTCTGGTGGGACCTTGGTTCTTTTGATTGTGCAATGGCACCCGTGTTGTCACAGTACATCGTGACGTCTTTCTTTATCGGGGGAAGCACACTTCTTTATCCAGACTACTTCTTTAGCTTCCTCAGATGCTGCAATATACTCGGCTTCAGTGGTGGAGTTCTGTGTAGTTGACTACTTTGAGCTTTTCCAACTGACAGCTCTGCCATTCAAAGTAAACAGATATCTTGTTTACGATATGATGTCATCCATATCGGTCTAAAAGCTCGCATCACAGTAACCAATGATTTTCATCTCAGAATAATCTCCATATGTGGAAAAAACACATCCTTAGTTCTTCTCAGATACTTGAGGATTGTTTTGACAGCTACCCAGTATTGCTCACCAGGATTTTCCTGATACCTGCTCGTTATGCTAATAGCATAAGAGACATCGGGTCTTGTACATAGCATAATGGATTTTACTCATACGCTCTCTATCTGAAGGAGTATGTGGACATTGCTCCTTAGATAATTTAATTCCATGACAAGTAGGTAAATTACCTCTTTTGGAATATTCCATTTTGAATCTTTTCAAAACTTTATCTATGTATGTAGATTGAGAAAGTCTTAAAAACCTATTAAATCTATTACGGTAGGTCTTAATGCCGAGGATGTAGGTTGCTTCTCCCAAATCTTTCATGGAGAAATTCCGAGATAACCTTGCTTGGTGGCTTGCATCATGGGAATATCATTCCCGATGATTAATATGTCATCGACATATAATACAAGAAATACAACAGCACTCCCACTACTTTTCCTGTAAACACAAGGCTTGTCTACATTTTGGATGAAGTCAAATTCTTTGATTGTCTCATCAAATCGTATATTCCAACTTCTTGAGGCTTGCTTGAGTCCATAAATGGATAGTTTAAGCTTGCTCACTTTATTATGATCATCCTCAGATGCAAACCCCTCAGGTTGTGTCATATAGACTTCCTCTATGAGGTTCCCATTAAGGAAAGTTGTTTTAACATTCATCTGCCAAATCTCATAATCAAAGTATGCAGTTAGTGCCAGTAAAATTTGAATGGACTTTATCATTGCAACATGGAGAAGGTTTCATCATAGTCAATTCCTTGGATTTGTCTATATATCCTTTCGCACCACCAACCTAGCCTTATAGGTTTGGATGTTGCCTTCTGCATCAGTTTTACGCTTGTAAATCCATTTGCAGCCTATGAGTTTTATCCCTTCATCTGCATCCACCAAGTCCCAGACTTGATTCTGATTTCATGGCCTCAAGCCAATTGACTGAATCAATGTCACACATTATTTCTTCATAACTGGTGGGATCGTCATTATCAATGATCTGATCATGTTCCTCATCAATATGTAAACCATATCTTTCAGGCTCATATCTTTCCCTACTATACCTTCTAAGTTCATAACCTTGTGGTTGTTCTGTCGCTGCCCTTTTGAGGGGCCTGGGGCTTAGTTCTATGTTAGTTTGTTCTTCTCGTACCTCATCGAGGTCAATTCTACTCCCACTATATTTCTTGAGAAGGAATTCATTCTCTAGAAATTTAGCATTTTGTGAGACAAATGTTCTTTGTTCATTTGGGATGTAGAACACGTATGCTATTGAGCTCAAGGCATATCCTACAAACTTACATTTAATTGCCCTATCATCCAATTTGTTAGTTTGTGTGAGCTTAACATATGCGTCACATCCCCAAACTCTTAGATAACTAAGACTAGGACGTTTCCCAGACCATATCTAATATGGTGTTTGACTAACAATCTTGGAAAGAACTTGGTTTAGTAGTAGTGTTGCAGTTTTAAAGCAATACCCCAAAAAGAAAGAGGTAGATCCGTGTCTGGCATCATTGATCGAACCATATCTAATAATGTCTGATTTCTCCTTTCGGAGACCCCATTAACTTGTGGAGTTCCCAGAGGAGTCCACTGGGAAACAATGCCATTTTCTCTTAAGTAATCTTGAAATTTGTTGCTTAAGTATTCACCACCTCAGCCAGACCTTAGCGACTTAATACTTTTATTAAGTTTTTTTCTACTTCAGCTTTGAAGTCTTTGAATTTCTCAAAGGCTTCAGATTTGTACCGCATAAGGTACTCATACCCATATCGCGAGTGATCATCGATAAAGGTAATGAAGTAGGAGAATCCACCTTTAGCGGTAACTGACATTGGTCCGAATACATCAGAGTGTATGAGTTCTAATGTCTCCGCTGCACGTTGTCATTTACCTTTGAAGGGTAATTTGGTCATTTTACCAAGTAAACAAGACTCACAAGTTCCATAAGGTTCATATTTGAAGGGTTTGAAATACCCATCCTTATGTAGCTTAGTTAATCTTGTTTCATTGATATGACTTAAGCGATTATGCCGTAGAAGTGATTCATTAAGATTATTCGAGTTAACGTTGTATATATTAGAGGTTGAACATTCTTTGTTAGTTTGTAAGCCATAGATACCATTATTCAAAATACCATCTACATATTTTATTTCATTGAAAGAAATAGAACATTCATTACAACTTATTAGGCATGAAAAGCTTTTATTACATAAAGAAGAAATTGAAATGATGTCTTTACTAGAGAAGGTACATAAACACAATCTTCTAAGTCTAAAACTAAACCATTCGGCAAAACTAACGAATAAGTCCCCACACACAATGCAGCCAGTTTTGCTCCATAACCCATGCGTAAGTCAACCTCCCCATGATGGAGTCTCCTACTGTTTCTCAGGCCCTGCATATTATTACACAAGTGAGTCCCACAACTAGTGTCAAGCACCCAGTAGAAGTTCAGAGTTTTGAGAATATAGTTAAATCATATACAACATACCTGAAGCATTGGGCTTCTTGGTCTCTGGGCTTCCCTAGCTTCTTTAGCTTTCAAGGATTTGTAGTATTTCTTCCAATGACCCTTCTTTCCACAAAAGAAACATTTCCCCTTTCCCTTTTTCTTCTCCACCTTACCATTGGGCTTTAGGTAATCTGGAGCCATGACCTTGCCCTTATTTTTCTTTGGGCCTCGTGGCTTCAGGTCCGTACCCGTAAGCATGATGGAGGTTTTAAGCTCCGGTTTCAAGTCCTTCTCTGCTTGCTTTATCAGATTGTGCAATTCTGCTAAAGTAGCTTATTTATTAAACAAATTAAACTGCATAATAAAGTTAGAGAAGTCTTTTAGTAAAGACTGAAGATTTAGATCATGACCTATCTTATGATCCATGATGAACCCGAGGTTGGCCAATTTTTCAATGTGGCCAATCATCTTAAGCACATGTCCACTAATAAATCCTTTTTTATACCTTTTTGGAATAAGGCACATAACACTGGAATCTCACGGTATGAACGGAAGTTGCATACAACTCCTTCAAGTGCAAGATGATGATTTGAGCATCCATATCTTCGTGAGCTTTCTGAAGTTCATCCGACATAAAGCCAAGCATTATGCAAACTGCTTGCTCATCATCATCGACGTGTTTCTTCCAAGCATCAAATGTATTTTGGTCAGCATCTTCTACAGGTTCACGGAGAAATGGTCTTTCAAGAACATAGAAAATCTTTTCTTGTCGTAAGACAATTTTAAGGTTTCTAAACCAGTCATTGTAGTTGTCCCTTTGAGCTTATGCTCATCAAGGATGGAACGAAGTGATATTCTGTTTGCCATTTGAATGTTTTTGAAATATTTTAACCCACCTGTTAAGAGAGAATGTTAAAATTAAGAATATGTTTTCATTAATGTTTCATAATAACATGGGCTTTTATTATTATGAAGTTGCTCCCACTCAATTGTTTTAAAATTTTAAGAAAATCGCATCAACCCCAATATGATGGATTTCTTGTGGCAAGGATCCCATTATCATCATTTCATAACTCCGACTAGGGCCGGTCGTTATAAAATACGATAATTAGGTAAGTTTCTAACCAATTTATGATATAAATCACAATTCCTTGATCATTGGGTTGGGCAATCAAACATGTCATAGCTTATGCTAGTCCCTTTGGACACCCAATCTTTGCCACTAAGTTATAAGACCACGCCTAAGGGTCGCTGCGTCTTATGACTCAGAAAAGTCAATCCATTGTCAATAGTACGATTTAGGGACAAATTGGTATTGGTCAATCTGGTAAGGCCTAGTCCTGCCAATACGGTTTAAGCCCTTAGAGTCTATACTTTACAATGGGAGGCAAATTTTAGACTTCAATTATTATTGAGGATTTTAGCAAGTTTAAGTGAACTCCATTGAAAATTCCCAAAGGGAGGTGGACCGAACTCTCTTAAATACCCTTACATCTTAGGCTCTTATTACCTTGTTGACAGGAATAAACAATAGATCCTCCAAATTAGTCCAACATTTTAAATATGCTTTAAGGTAAGCTTTAAGTAAATGATTATCTAGATGTATTCACAGCTTTTCCTTTTGGCTATAAAAAGGTAGTGAGTGAAGGAAGACACCAAATCATTATCTAACTCTAGTAATACCTTTGGTTAAATTAACTTTAGTTTGGAAAGTTTTATTAACGCCTTGGTCTCACCCCACTTGTATATTTTATAATGTCTTTTATTATAAACAAGTGATTTATATTTATTAGCCTTAAAGGTAATAAATCTCTAAGTTCATCACGGAATAATTACTTAGCTAAGGGATATGCAATACACTATCTATTTCCTTAGAAAGTCACTAGATGCTTGCACCCTAAAATAATCTTGCCAATTCTAATTATACATAGAATCATCAAGCATATGAGTTTTAATATGTTGGAATTATTTTAGGCATTAAATAACTTTGATTAATATTTAATCATGATATTGCTTTTATTTTATTCAAATAAATTTACTATTCATGTTTTTTTACAGATGCGTGAACTTTAAATGCAATTTCACAATTAAAATCTTAAGAAATCATGCAAAACTTGTGCCTAAAGTTAAGTTCAGGCTGTTAGCTTTTCAACGAGCTTTTACACACACAATTTCGAGTTCAAATGAGAGAGAACTAATCAAAACAAAAACGGCGCTCTGATACCACTGTTGGGTAGCGGCCGCGAGTGCGCAGCGGAAAATTAAATAAATTAAATTATGATGCCGCTATCCCTTTTCCCAAGACCCATTTGTTTTGATTATTCTACAAGCCTAGGCATGTTACTATATATTCTAAGCATAAAAAACTCATAAAATATGCAAAGAACATAAACCTAAACATGCTAACTATCATAGGAACTCTAATTAAAATAAAGAAAGAAAAAGACTTACTTGAACCGAAGACTTCTCCAGTCCTCCCTCCAATCTATAAGCTTTTCTCGAAATCAGCAAGCTCTTCCACGTTCAAAGAGCCACCCAAGTGTGTGGCCTCCAAATATGCACACACCAAAGCTAAAACTCAACGGCAAGACTACGCCTTGAGTGCACGGGTATTTTGCCCTTGGTGCTAGCCTAGGCAAATACCTCAAAACTTTTAACTTGAGGATCCTCTAGTAAATTAGACTTAATGATCCTCAAAATCAGTGGCTTACTCTTAAACTTTAGAGTTTCTCACTTATATAAACCCAAGATATGAAAGGTTTGGTGCAAAAATTTGTAAGGAATTCATTGGGTTTATATAGGTGCTCCAAAGACAACAAAATTAATTAAGAATCTGATGTGGGATAAAAGCTAATTTAATCTTAGCCATTGGATCTTAATTTAGTGTTTTAATGAGATTATAAAACCCTAATAAGAGTTTGGGCCGAATTGGAATTCAAAACAAATAACAAATAATATTTTTTACTATTCACGTTATTATTCACGTTACTATTTATTTATTCATTCCAATTCCCAAAGTGCCCATATCATCATTCACAAATCCCTAAGACACTATGGAACCTCATAAATGATCTATTCAATAATTAAACACATTGAATCATTTATGAACAATTCCTAAAGCAATCATATTGTTGGACAATGATGACCCATAGCGTCACTATTTGTAAAAGACATTGTGATTTTTGTCAAATTAACTATGTGACAATGAAATTGCATTTTATCATTTTGTAATTTGATTACTTAAATATATATATATATATATATGATAAAAGTCCTTATGATTAGTTTCAGATTATTAGATATGACACAATATCAATCCATAAAGGTTTAATCATTAAATATCCCTAGTCGTAGTATTATCGAGACTGGACATCGATAATGCGGAATAGACTAGTATTGCACTTATGCGTGTTATGGAAGCGTACCGACATATTTCTCATATATTTAAGTATTGGATACTTATGCAAGTGTGATAGGAGGTTGTGTTTACCGATGGTACGGAAACAGCTTCGCTCTGGATAGACCCTTCGGAATCCCATTGGTATTATGATTATGTGTCTATGGGAGGCCGAAATCAAGGTAGGTGTGTATAGTCTTAACCTGAGACTTACATCGCTGGTACTTGCGACAATCAATACGCTTTGGTTTTGGTCGTCCGGGACTTTAACAGGTTCCGTGTACGCCTCTTCTGGGTTTATTGAGAATCGTACTGTATTGGATGTGATGTCAAGATGAAAGTATCACTTCAGTCATATGGAGATGATGATCACACAGAGATACAGAACTAGTACTCCAATGGGTTGTAACCATCGGGATAATATGACATGGTCATGATTATCCGATTAAAGAGACTAGTTGTTTGTGATCCGATATATGCTTCGTACGGGGCAGACATTATTCCAGCCCCAGGCCTTGCATGTGACATCCAATACTAGATCGCAATACGCAATACTACTTATACTACGCCTGACATAGATTATATATTCATTTAAGAATATTTCTCGTAAATCGGTAAAACCGTAGTACTAGGTTCATACGTGTTTGGATAGTCCGACGACCGGATTTACTACCAATATATCCAGGGATCTCATGGGTCGCTTCCCGAAGATTCACCGATGACGTATGATTCGAACAAAATTAATCTAGGATTAAGTGCGGAGAGATTTTATCTGGGATAAAATACTATTTGAAGAGAGAGAACGATTAATTTGAAATTAATGGATAAAATAATATATTCGATATATTAAATGAAATTATATTTCATAACGGAATTAAAATTAGATTTTAATTCGGGTGAACGAATTAATTTAGAATTAATTCTCGAGCGACGTGAATAGTAATTTTGCTAGGCATAATTATTTAATTAATTTGATTTAATTTCGTCGCAACGGAAAATTTGTTAATTCGAAATTAACGAACCCGAGCTTGGGATGTGTTGCGGGCCCACTCGGATTTTGAATCCAGTGGGGCCCATATGTCACATCACTTGTCACTTTATGCCCTTTTTGGTGATGGTATTTGGTGAGTTGGTGGTGGCTTGCCTTACACTCAAGTTGATGGAATGATTGACTTATTACCAAATTTTGGTATATCATCATTTTGATTTTTGAAATCAAAACAAGTCAACATAACTTCATCTTCCATTCTCTCTCATTTCACGCCCACTTTGAGCAAAATTTTTCTCCCCCAATTTTCTTCTTGGCTGAGAGCTTCAAGGTAGGAACTAAGGTGATTTTTTTGCAAAATCTCCAAGTGCTAGCACACCAAAAAGAATCATATAAGGTGATAGGGAAACTAATCCCTTGAGCTTGGAATCAACATCAAAGCTTGGAGCTTGGATTCAACTTCAAAGAAGAGATCTTGGAGGACTTCTCAAAGGCAAAATTTTCGCTATCAACGCATCCAAAATACGTTCAAAGTGAGTATAATTCCGCTATTCATCTTTGAGTATTTGCATGATTTCTTACTTAAATTGATCTTGTGACACCTTAGAAACACAACAATGGTATCATGTAGCCTTTTGAGCATGAAATTTGATTAGGGTTTATATACTAAAATTTGTGTATTTTTGATTTGAACATGTTTTAATCAAATTGTTTGTTTGAGTATGCTTGTATGTTGATAACTTAGAGTTATGCATGATCAAATTGATGAAAAATTAATTGGATTAATTTCCCCACATTGGATGTGTTGGCCGAATACTATAATAGCCCTAAAGTCATGGTATTTTTTTTTGTTTTTTGATCATTGGATGAGTTTAAAGACATGTATATATTGATTCGTGATTCAATCAGATTGAAATTGGAATCAGGTACAAAAATCCATCAAATGCCGTGACCATGTAAGCATTGAAATGAGATGATTTTGTAACAATAATGTTGGACATGTGTTGATGATGAATATGCATGATTAATTAATTAAATGATGTTTGGAATGTTAATTTAGATAACTAATTAGTGCAATACACTTTAATTAATTAAATTTTGAAATTTGGAAAATTAGAATTTAATTAATTGGGCTTATAATGTTGTATTTGGGCATAATGGCCTTGGTTGGGTTAAGTTGGTTTAAGACAATTGGATTGGATCCAAATTTGGCGTAAACCATTCCATTAAGTCCAAATATAACAAATGGGCCTTTTAATGTTTAATTGGGCCTAATCGGCCGAAATTGGTTTCTTGGCAAATAGGGTGATTCCTCAATTGGGCTTTGGAATTTGGGTTTGACCTAGATTGACCAAAGTCCATGCCTTAAGAAATTAATTGAAAGCCCATTGGACTTTAATTAAATGAAATTGGATGTTAATTGGACTTTGAGACCCTATAAGCACTGTATTTTTGCATGTAAGTCCCGATGATGAGCCTCGAACGAAGGCACTACCTTTTAAGTTGCGAAAGTCGCGGGAAACGGATGTCGGAAGGGAAGGGTCAAGAATTGACATTTTGTTGGATTTGGTTCGCTCGCTAAGCTTCGGGTTCACTCGTTCGGTCTCAGTTTTAAAATTTATCCCCGGCCCAAACCAAACACAAAGCCATCAATCACCAAACAAGACAAATCACAAACAAACAAAACCCACACAAACAAAATCCCACCCATTCACGTAAACAACAAAAATAATTCCCTCACATTCACCAAATACTAAAACAAACAACTAACCAACAAAGAAACCCATTCCTACACCATGTGTGATTCTCACCTTCTCCCCATTCTCAAAGCAAACAAGCAACAAAAAGCCATGCACCCTCCATGCAAACCCATACCACCCATAACCACCCTCCATGCAGACCCATAAACGCCCATGTCGTCTCTCTCACTCTCTCTGTTGGATCCATATAAACCCTAACCTTCACGCAGGGGAGACTGGACCAGAAAAATCTCACAAAAACAACCCTAGCCTCTTGACACAACTGACAAAAACCCTAAGTCACTCCCTTCAACGCAGCTCAGCCATATCTATCACGCAGCTAACTGATGAGTGGTATTTATATCACTTATTCCCACTCATTTGACCTAATATTTTGTATAGTTTCTGAGTTTGTTTTGTGAACGTTTTGATATGTTTTGTGTTATTTTGTAGATAAATAAAGTTTGGAAAGCATTGGAGGCAATTGGGGCAAAAACGGACAAAAATGCGTCAACAGGGATATTTTGGTAGTATGACTATGTGTCTATAGGAATGGGTTTCTTTGTTGGTAACATGCGCCGTGCCACGTGTCAGCATCCTAATGCGCCGACTATCATCATCGCCACGTCGTCGCCACGTCACCGCCATGTCATCAGCCACGTCAGCAAGTCAACAAGTCAAATTGCCACGTGTCGTGCCACATCATCATCAGTCAATCAGGAAGTGACACGTGTCCCAATTCTATGGTGCTGACAGTCTCTTTCCCACGTGTCGCCACGTCACGCCACGTCATCACCACGTCAGCATCAATAATTGTGTATCTAATCCTTATCTGACACGTGGCGGATAAGAATCTCAACGACCAATCAGAAGCCGCCACGTGTCACAATAATTGAAGCCCAACCACTCTGCCACGTGTCACTTATCAGCTTATCCAGAATCTTCAAACCAGCGAACCGAAGCGTGCCACGTCGACAAATCTGCGTTAGCGACGCTGAGGACCTGGCGTCGTCGCGACGCTGGATCCTACCGAGGCCTATAAATTGAGCTCGAGATTTCAGAATTTCATGATTCAGTGCACCACTCTCTCTCTTATAATCTTTCTAAAGAGAGAGTTTCTCTCTCTACTTTCTTTAATTTTTAGTTTTTAGTTTTTAGTTTTGTAATTAATTTTAATTACGTTTGTTAATATAGTAATTTAATTTTTTACATTTTACTTTTTACAGTTTTTATTATTTACCATGAGGAGGTAACTCCCCCAGCTAGGGTGAAAGGTAATTATTTTATGTTACTATTTAGATTAATCTCCCTTAAAAATAATATTCACTATTTAAAATATTGACTTAAAAATGATACCGCCAGATTGGTCGGTTGGTAATTTAATTTTGGTTCCGCCATTATGGCTGGTGGACTTAATTTGACTTAATCAGGTTACCGCCTATATGGCTGGTTGGAAAAAGAATCACAAGTTTAATATTATTTTATGGGAGATATCTAAATTTGTAGGGTAAAAAGTAATTCCTTTTACCTTAGCATTTTATTTTATTGTAATTAATTTTCAGTATTTACTTTACCGCATATTTACTTTCTGTCTTATTTTCAAGTTTTACTAGCCCTAGTTATGTATTGTAACTAAATTAGTTATCTGGGGTTGTGATGAAATCCAATATAACCGTTTTATAAGGGTTAGATTATAGCTTGGGTAATATAAAGATTTATTTA